>JANHGD010001849.1:87793-98309 GCA_027560375.1 Imantodes cenchoa
CAGGCAACTTGGTTCCCTCCAATGAACCAGAGAATGCTGGGAGTCATAGCAGAACTTGGAAGGCATCAGGCATAGGAAGGAGATCAAGTGCTAACATGCACACCTATGGGACCAGTGCCAGCATTGCAACAATGATCAGCATGCTTTCTTGGAAGGATAAAGCAAATATATCGTGGATTTGCAAATGCTCCCAGCCAACCCAGAAAGGAGCCAGCTCCAACTTCCACAATAGAACAGAACAGAACAGAACAGAACAGAACAGAATAGAATAGAATAGAATAGAATAGAATAGAATTGAATTGAATTGAATTCCTTATTGGCCAAGTGTGATTGGACACACAAGGAGTTTGTCTTGGCGCACATGCTCTCAGTGTACAATATGCATGCATCCAAGACATCTACCTCCAAGCCACAATTGAGTTGATTACATGTGGAGAGCTGACAGTGTGGAGAGTTGATAAGTGTCTGACTCCAGACTGTACTTCAAGGACATAGACAGGGCAATCTAAAACCGCAAAAAAATTATGGCCTTAAACTCTTAACATTTTTCCTGAGTTCTTGTTGCTGACATGTTGCTTTAAAACATTTCTACCTCTGCGCATGATACACTTACACTTTTGCTCTCTGTCTATAGAATCTATATATCATCTATATAGTCTCTATATATTGTCTGTAAAGTGATTACTCTAATCATTTCAAGGAAAGAGATTGGCATAATTGGGAAATATCAGGTTTTTAGCCAAACCGGAAAAAAAAGCAGGGCTCATGTTTCATGGTATGAACCATTCATTACTGTCTCTGATATAACCAAATATAAGCTGATAATATTATGGGATGGATGGATTTGGATGGAGGATGGGATTTTGGAGTTTTTTTTCAAACTTTCAGGCCACAGGACTTGTTAATTCATATCTGGCTGTCTCTCTCCCAAAATCCCTGATCAAGAGGCAGTCACTCTCTGTAAATCTATCCTACCTCGTAAGGTTCCTGTGGGAAAAGATAGGAAGACACAATAAAGTAGTATAGACCACTTTAACCCCTTTAAAGTAAGTCAGGATTAAAAATCTAATAAATATACTAAAATAAAAGTAATGTCTTTCCCTGCCAAAGGAGAGAAAGATTTAAATAGACTGTCCCTTAATTGCATCAAAGAGAGGTCATGAGCACATCATATTGGTGGATCAGCAACTCTTTATCTTTAACAAATCTCTTTTACTTTCATGCTTTGAGGACAGATTATGGAAATAAATCTTTTCATGCATATCAGTCCTAACCTTGCTTCCATGCCCTCCTGCCAAATCAATTAGGTATACTGATGTAAGGGACAGAGCCGGCAGTACAATCTACTTACCTTTCTACCAGTTTGGAAGTACGCGCTTTGCGCATGCGCAGAGGGTTAAAAACAAGAAAATGGCGACATCCGGGCAGGTGGGTGGAGCCTTGCGCTGCCTCCACTACCAGTTTTCCGAACCACCAGCAGCCGCCGCTACCAATATGCCCAAACCGGCCCGAACTGGTAGCATTTCACCCCTGGACAGAGCTGTATTTACTAGTAACTCTACAACTATGTAATACTTTCTCCCATGACTGCAAAGTTTTAAATAGTTTTTAAAAAATCAATAGTTCAAAATAATGTTGTGCATAACTTTCCATTTCATTCACTAATAATTTTATATAATATTTTTATTTGAAATTTTGTTTTAGATGAAATGTTCCTATATAATATTGCAGTTAAATAAATCTAAGAGGCTCAATTAAAGGTTGCAAAGCATAAAATCCAAAAGGATGCTGTTTAGTCTTTGTTGGTATTATACAACAGCACATGACAGAATACAATTCCTTAGATTGTAGGATACTATTGCAATGGAGGTGATAATATCTAAGTCAATTTCTGCTGCATTATTGATCTAAAGATCATTACTAAATATTACATTATTAAAGAACATTCTCAGAATTCTCCGGATTCCAAAGAATATTGAGTGGGACTGATCCAAGTACATTAGGCAGCAATAAAATAACAAGATCCAATAACCAAACTCAACCATAATAATCTTGATAATGTAAGGCTGTTGGCATCTTTGTTCTCATAATAAATATAAATGATGAGACATAGAATAAAAGTTCTAAAAGCACGTACCAGCTGCAGTTGCTTGCTACTAGTGATCACATATAAACAATGTTCTTAGAATCCCCTAGGAATGCCCAAATAGAAAAATTAATGGAAGACAAGGATAATAATAATGTTGATGTATGCAGATCTCCTGCCCAGATCCAGAGGAGAACAGTTAAAATAAATCTGTGGTCAGATCGAGGAAGGGAAGTTTGAAGTGACATATCATGAGACTGAGTACAGTAGGAAAATGAGCAAAAGAAGCCTAGTCAAAATATGATGCTGATAACTCAGAGAGATGCTTGTAAAAGAACATTGAGAAAGAGTGACAAGTTGGGAACAAGTGTATATCTCTTCCAGGCAGATTTTTAAAAATCAATCCTCTTTTAATTTTAAGGTTGTACAATTATCATACATTACCCATTACAGAAGTCAAAAGGGAAAAATGCAAAATGGATAGACAAAACTTAGTATGACACTGCATTTTCTATCTTTCTCAGCCTAAATCTGCATTTCACAATTTCAGCAACTTTAAGATGTACTTCAACTCCCAGAATTCCCCAGCCAGCTAGCAAGACTAGACTAGCCTAGACTGGACATTGCTAGAAAATAGATTTAAAACAAATGAATAAAGCAGGTGGCCTGAAAGCTGGGATAAGTCTTAATACTTTCAGTCCCTCCCTGTCACAGTATTGCACATAAATTATGAACAACAGGATTGATTGATTGATTGATTGATTGATTGCACGGGAGTCAATTTCAGGATAAATTCTGAATAGTATGTAGCTACAGCCAGGATTCTGAACAAAATGGATTCAGGTTTGTTCACATTCTAAAGGGAAAATGCGAATGTGTCTGTAGTCATCTCTTTGCTTCTCAAGACCCTGGCTCCAGATGCATCTGATGCACATCCTGATTGGCAACTAGTCCACATGTCTAACTTCCTCTGAATAAGAGTTGTCAGGGAACATAAACAGAACAGTGTCATTGTACTCATGCCCTGCTGGTGAGCATTGACTGTGGTGAGGCTAGAATGCTAGACTAGGTTGGCCTGATCCAGCAAAGCTCTTAAGGTGAGCAGGAACCAGGTTCAAATTGCCCCTGGGTAGTGGAGATACAGGAAAGAAGCCATTAGCATATTTAAACAGATCTCAATTCCATGAATTTCTCTTGATGAGTTATCATAGCTTTAAAAAGATCTGTATCAGTTCTTTGCCCTTAAGGCAAGTACACTCTGCCTAATTCTGGCTCCTAGTATCCTGCCAAACAGAGGAAGGAAGAGCTGCTGCCTCTCTCTGGTAGTTCAATGAGAAGGGCTGAACACACTCTATCCAGTCTTAACAGCTGTACTTATGGGTAGGAGAGAAGAGCAGCTGCTTTTAGGCATTTCCTTATTTGAGTAGACAACTGTGCACTCTCTCCTCATGGCAGCAAGGCAGGAAGAATAAATCTCTTCCCAATTGTTTTTATTCAAGGAAAGAGGACAAAGACTGATGAGTGGGGTGCTGTGGACTCAGGTCTTCCTTGCTGCGCCTCCACAGTTCACTCACTTTGCTTGAGCAGGTGAACAAATCAATCCCTCCCTTCCACTTTTCCTCCAAAGGGGGAAAAGCTGTGGTCTGTATTTAATTCAGGGGTCCAACCCCTGGTCCATGGACTGGCACTGACCCACAGCATGCCAGAAACTGGGCCACGCAAACAAATAAAACCCCATCTGTGGGATGCAGGCAGTATGTGAAACCACGGCCTCTCCAATCCACAGAAAAACCTCTCCATGGAACTGGTTCCCTGGTGCCCAAAAGGTTGGGGGCCGCTGGATAACTGAGCCCTGAAAGAAGCCACCCTTTCCTCTCTCTCTCTCTCTTTGGGCACTAGGGCTATGTGGAGGTGATAGTTATGTTCACACAACCTGCTTAATCAGTAAATTGAAAAAGTTAAGGGAGAGCTATGTTCCCTGATCTTATACACACTGCAAACTTATTCACTACTAGGGCCAGAAGCTTTCAACTTGTTTTGGTTTTTTTCCCAAATTCAAAACAGAACCAATTTTGTTTCTAATAATCTGATGCTGATTATTAAGCCACAAATGACCAGACTAAGGTGACAATGCGTACATTTTTGTTGACCCCTTCTGGTGATTAGTTTAACCATGTTCGCTTTTCACCCAAGAGTAAAAGTCAGTAGAATCAGAAGTTCTTGGCAACTGTCTCTTCTGCTTGTTTATCTAAATGGGCCTATGAGTAAGAGAGATGGCTAAAATAAGCTGCTGCCAGTCCCTTCACTCCCCCTAATGGCACAGTATATGAGATTGAATGCTGTGGACAAAATATTACTCCCCCAGCCTTCTAGAGAGAAAGAGCAGCAAGCAAAGGAAGACTAGTTGTTTTTCATAGTTGCAGCAACATGGCTTGCTCAGTCAGCCAGGCTGGGAATCAGCCATGGAGATGATCATCTGCACCATCCAAAAGGGGGCTGGGTTCAAACTATATTGTAACAGTTAGGTTTATGCAGCATATTGAGCCATAAACCAAGGTTTACAGAGCACAGCAACTGGGTTGGATCACAAACCACATCACGACTTAGTGCAATGTTAAATTCATTCATAGGGTGCCAACAACAGGTGTTCTTTACAACGGATGCTCTTCCACTCACCATGGACCAGTAACCTCCACCATGCCAAACCCAAGCCAACCAAGGGGGAGATGGCAGCTCCTCTGATCTGTCACTCCACTGTCTGCTTTGGTAGGTGAAGAGAGTTGCTGACGTAGCCCTGAAGGGACAAACTTCCCAAGAAGCCCTCCCACTGACAGTGACAACCCATCAAGATTTGGTCTTGATGGCAGTTGCCTAGAAAGTCTGGCTCTCCATGAAAGTCTTGGAATCAGGACAGGGTAAAGATTTAAAGCCTGGGAGAAAGTTTGGAGAATAAAGAGAGCGAAAGGCTCAGAATGGAAAGCGGATTTCCAGGCTAGATCTTCAAATCCAGGCAGCCAAGTTTAAACTCCAGGGGGCGAGAGGGTTCCCAAGCGGGAAGAACAAATAGCAGTGTAATTCTCTGGTTTAATACCGTATCGTCCAGGAACGGAACCCGAGAGAGTGATTGAGAGATAAGAGAGCGAGAAGGGAGAGATGTCCCAAGCGGGGAAAGACAGAGGAAATGGCAAAAGCCTTCGCGGTGGAAGGAAATCGCTTGATACCTCCCGCCCCCGGAGCCAGAGGGGGATATTCAAGGTGATAACATGCATCCGTAGAACCCGGCAGGACTCCCTTTTCCCAAGGAGAAGATGACTGGTATCCCCCCGGCAGGGACTGCTCACCTCGAACATAAGCGAGATCAGGACGCAGAGCACCAGGCAGAAGCCGATGTCAGCGTGGTTGTGGATGAGAAACTCCTGGCTGAAGAGCGGATGGCTTTTAGCCCGCCTGCGGAACGCCATGGCCGGCAGGGACGCGAGCGAGCGGCCCGGCCCCACCGCCCTTGCCTCCGCCCAGCGCCGCCAACTTCTCCCCGGCCCCTGGACAACTTCGCGAGCAAGGCAGACCGGGGCCAGAACCCGACCCCCACCCTGCGCAGGCGCCGCTCTCGCCGGCTGGCTGGCTGGCTGCTCGGCCCCGCCTGGCTTAACCCTCTATCTGCCTGCCCGGGCTGAGGCTAGCGGGCGGGCCGGAGGCTCTGGTCCTCGCGCGGCGTGGCTGGAGACGCCTCCTCCTACTCCTGCCAAAGTCCGGCCTTGCAGATTCTCCCAGACCAGGACCTCCCCTGCTGAAGCCCAGCCTAGTTTCGTGGCACCATCCTTCCCGGGAGAGTTCCTACCGGGGAGGCGAGCAAACCTGCTGGACGAGGAATCTCTGACCATGGTTACAAGAATCCCGCAGTTCCACCTAGACTCTACTAGACATAGCAACTCATTAGGGGTGCATGGTGAAAACAAAAAAGAGGGTTCAAATGATTCAGTGTCTGAGATTTGGGTGTGTAGGGAGACAGTCCAATTCTACTCGGGTTTTATTCTACAGTTAGTGTCATAGAACCTATTCCCAAATGTACATGATCAGTGTGCCTTCCAAAAGTGAACTATACATATTTTCCCGTTGTCGCCCTGTTTGTTTGTTTTTAAATAAACTTCTTGGGGGTCTGCTAATGCCAGCACTTTATCTCAAACTACCTTAATAAAACATAGATAAATAAGCTATTTATCTTCACTATCCAAGTTGCTCTGATAGCAAGATGGGTGTATATATGTAATAAATAAATGTAAATAAAAAAGGCTAATCAGCCAGATAATGTGTCATACAGAAAGGGCCTTAGGAGTTAGCTTCCCATGTCAAAAACCAATATAACTTATCTGTTAAAAAGGAAAGGGCTTTCTTTTGAAGGTAGTAATGAGCACACATACAACAAACATCTGAATTATTATTTCCTTGTTCTGTTGTTATACTATTACCGCCATTGTTTCATCTGCCTACCTTTAATACAGCGTTCTATAATATCTTTGTTCCTAATAATTCTTGAGTTAAGCACTGTCAGTCATGCTGCTCTCTGCTCAAGGCAGTAAAGAAGGGAAAATCTTGAGATTAAGGAGAGGCATGAAAACAGCCTGCATCTCAGGATCACCTTTGAATACAGACAAGCAAAAAACTGCAGAATATCATTAAGAATTCATAAAATTAATTTTGCACTATAGTGATAAACGTCACTGACCAATCAACTTGTTTAGTGACCATTCACAATTATAATGGTGCTGGAAAAAGAAACTATGACCAGTCCTAGGATTTATGACATGTTCAACATTCATGCAGTCACATGATTTCTATTTGCCTACTTCATAACGGGCTTCTAACAAGCAGAGTCAGTGGAGAAGCTGGTAGTAAATTCGCAAGTCACAATAATATGCATATGCACCAAGACAAATTCCATGTGTGTCCACTCACACTTGGCCAATAAAAAAATTATATTCCAGTCCAGTCCAGTCCAGTCCAGTCCAGTCTAGTCTAGTCTAATGTGACATCTCACTTAATGATCCATGATATTTTGCATAGAGATGGCGGCAGACGTGACCATCACAGTCACATGATGTCTCAGTGACTGTGTCACTTAGTGACAGAATAGCTGGTCCCAGTGTTTGTTAAACAAGGTCTATCTGTAATCCCATCTTTCTTCTGAAAAAAAATCAGGGTGGCTTACATGAGTCCTGTCAACATTTCTGCCCAAGATAAATTTGTGCAAGTCTGTTGTAATTTAGAAGAATAACAACAAGTGTCTTTCCAAAATGAGGTCTTCCCATCCCAGACTAACCCGGTGCTGCACCCCTGGTTCAACTATGAATAGTGGTTTTATACAGTGTTCTGGAGCTAGAATGCTGCAAACAATATAACCCATATTTTTAATAGGTGGTCCTTGTCTTACAACCATTCATTTAGTGACTGTTTGAAGTTACAATGGGACTAAAAAAAAGTGACTTTTGACCAATGGTTCACACTTACGACCATTGTAGCATCCCATCGACAAGTGACCAAAATTTGGACACTTGGCAACTGGCATGTATTTATGATCATGTGATCACCATTGGTAACCTTACCATCTGACTTCTGACAAGCAAAATCAGTGGGAAGATGGATTCACTTAACAACCATGTGATACACTTAACTTCAGTGATTTGCTTAACAACAGTGGCAAATGGTTGTAAAATGAGGCAAAACTCAACCACTGCCGTGCTTAGAAGTGGAAATTTTTGGCACGATTGTGATTGTAAATTGAGGACTGTCTACATTTAAAACCAGCATAGAAGATGGAAAAAGAAATAATGTTCTAGGATACTACTACGGAACAGCTGAAAATATTAAAATGACTCTGAAGCCCAGGACAAAAAATTGTATTTCTATAATTGGATCATGCCTTGTGTACTTATAATCATATGTGTCATACTTCATATTCAATAATCAGAAGGGAATGATTTAAGTCAGAAAGTGTAATGTAGGAGGAAAAATCTCCATGGCATGGCCATAATAAATATTGGGGCACCAATCTAATATTAAAGTGTTTGATATTGTTTATGCTATTTTTTCTCTCTTTGTTGTTATTTTAGAATGACTTTGCTATGTTTTTAAAATTTGCAAACTTTGTGAACTGGTCCGAAAACTATTGTTGACTTAATAAAATTAATGCATAATTTCCAATTTCAGTCATGAAGTTGCAGCCCTATGGAGAGTTAAGTGTTTGATGTATGTGTCTTTTAACCTATTTATTATGATGATTTGTCCTGAGGCAGTTACTCTCTTTCAGGCCCAAAATAGGAGGAGGGAATGTACAATGGCCTGAACTCCTGAATAAATAAAAGCAGACAAATAAACCAATCTCCTTGCAGTCCAAATCATAGTTTAGGTCAGTGATGGCAAAACAAGATTTGTTAAACTTATATGTGGGCAGACATCTCAGTGGCTTTGCAGTTGCTCATGACTTCACCAATGCTTTTTGAAGATTTTCCCCCCCCCTTAAATATGTTTTATAATTTTTTTTAAAAAAAAGTAATTGCAGGGACTGGAGGGAAGACTGAGATTCACATCCTTGGTGTTCTTATTTTTCTCTCTGCACAACCACACAAATAAAAAAGCAAATGAAGACACTGTGGTTGGTGGCCACCTCTGCCTCCTGCCTCTATGTCCAGTTGTCTGAAGATGTTACTTTAATCACGCTTTAACCAATGGTATGGTTCAGTTGTCATGATTTTCATTATTTTTATTAGTACAGCTTTTAAAGATCTATGATTTCCTTGTCTTGATTTTGAATCCAGATATTTCCAGAGTAAAACACCATTAGAGGCATAATTGAACAAGCACAGAGAGAACTAAGGAGCCTCCCAGATCCTAGAGGTACACTCTGACAATGGAACAGCTGAGCTTGCTGTATTGCTATCACTTAACTTCCATTTTCCATAAAAGGAACTAATGCTGGGTTAGCTTTCTCTGTCATGGGACTGGCAGAAATTAGTTGCTGTTTTGTGAGTGTGTTTCTCTTAAAAAAAATTCAAAAACATCTGAAGTTCTGGATTTTTTTTTTTAATCTTCCTTAGAAGTGCACATATGTTTTAAGTCCCTAAAGCTTATGCGATTCAGCAAAAAGGAAGAGACTGAATCAATCGGTTGGGCTGAGTTACATTCAACATTCCTGGTCTATTACGTGTCAGCCTGCTCCTACATGGAGCTGGGGGAGTTTGTCTTTCAAAACTTGCTTCAGTAGAGACCTTTTACCATTGATAGACTTTTAAATTTCCCGAAACATGACAAAGAGAGAAGAGGACCCAGAGGATTGTATTTTCAAAATTATATGTAGATAAGCGAGATTGCAGACATAACAAGAGGCTCAGGAGCTGTTGTGGAAACAAAATCAGCTTCTAGATAAAGGAGAGAATAGCAAGTCTCCAAACTCAAGTATCAAGAAATACAGGAGAATTCTTCAACCAGCTATAAAGCCTGCTTTCTCAATATTTACCTCCACTGATTTCTGCAGGAATTACTTTAAGAAAGAATACAGTGCCAATACAGCTTAATCTATTTACAGTTGAATCCAACATTTCCACTCAAAAAGTACCATTATATTCTATGAGATCAGGCTACAAAAATATTTAGAACTGCAACTTTACCCGTTTCCTATCCTCAAGTTAAACACATTCCTAGAATAAATAGGCAGAAAAATTTTCTCTTAAGAAAAATGGTAATGAAACAGATCCAGGGTTTTCATTCATTTGGTTTATTAATCCAAATAGACGAAATAAGAGTAAGATCAATGCCTTAAAATTCCATAGAGAAATAAAGGATACAATTAAAATAAGCTGAAATACTGTTGTATTTCTGTATTATATTAGACATCTGGGTTGTGACAGTGATTTCATCAGAGAGAAAGTCATATTTTTTATTGATTTGGAAAATATAACAAGATGATTAGTCCCTACAAGCCCCTTATTTGATTGCTTGTACTATATTGTCAAAAAAGAGAGGCAAAAATATACCACTAAAGCACTTCATCAGACCCTGCCATCCTTCTATTTTAGAATGATTACTTATGGTGGTGACTACCTTTTGACAATTCCTGGGAAGAGTAACACATTGTTTGTTTATTTTCTTTGTTTATTTTGGTTGGTTGGTTGGTTTGTGCCTTTGAATCAGTGTTGACTGTGGTTTGCCATTGCCTTCTTACTTAGGCTGAGAATGAGTGACTGCCCAAGATCACCCAGTTGGCTTTGTGACCAAAACATGGTTAGAACTCATGGCCTCTCAGTTTCTAGGTTGACGCTTTAACCACTACACCAAACTGGCTCTTAACTAGGGGTGAAATCAGGGGTGAAATCTAGCAGGTTCTGACAGGTTCTGGAGAACCGGTAGCGGAAATTTTGAGTAGTTTGGAGAACCGGT
>JANHGD010001849.1:146390-160392 GCA_027560375.1 Imantodes cenchoa
GGCCTCACTGTTGCAAATGACTCTGCAGAAGCGAGGAGCTATTGTGCCATCGTTGTTTTTGTATTCTGGGCCATCACGGGAGATACTAATAATTTCCTCCGGAGAGATGGTCGATGCCGGAAAGTTACTGATGATGCTGCGAACCATAGTTATGTCATCTATTTCATTGTTGTACTCAAGTCCAAATAAGATGGCACTTGGACGCTTCTTTTCACGTTCAAGTGCATCTTTGATGAGGATTGAGATGTCAGTAGTAGTGTAGCTGGTTCCATGAGGTTGTGGTTGAGGCTGAGGTTGTTGAGATGGGGTAGATTTTTGAGATGATGGGTCTTCACTTTTCTGCTTTATATCATCTTTTTTGAGGGATGCTACAATGGTGTTAAGGGATTTTAATTGTGCTTCAATAGTGTTGAGGGATGCTAAACGAGATTCAATAGAGTTTACCCTTTCTTGCAGGACATTGATATTGTCTAGTTTTGGCTTGCAGGATGGGCAGAGAAGTGGGAGTGCGAAATGCGAGGATGGGAGTGAGGCCTCTTGTATGAATTGGGCCATGGCTTTGGTTAATTTCATGCATTTGTGGTGAGCATACAAGCCACATAGGGAGCACTTTATTGAACTCACATCTTCCTCAATGGGATCTAAACAGATGAAGCAGCATGAGCTGGAATTATGTTGATCTTTAGTAGAGATTTCATTCATTTTGAGTGTAGCTTTGGTGGTGGAGTGCTTGCTAGGCATGGTAGTTTAGTATTTGCTAAATATAAATAAATAAATAAATACCTTCTTCGATCACCTAAACTGATGGATAAGGGCTGCAGAGGGTGGTTCTTACTTGCTTTTCAAGATGGCAGTAGCAGATCTCCTCTGGTTTCACAGCTTGCCTAATTCGATCTCCTGGGCTATGCTGATGGATCTGGGCTGTGGAGGGCAGCTGTTTAACTCAGTTAAACTTCAGGTGATGCGCTTGAAGCTACTCTCGTGAATTTGACCACTTGGATCTTTCTCTACCTTCCTCTCAGGCCTCTTTCACAGCCTTTCCTCTTAGGCCTCTTTCACAACCATATCACATGGAAAGCCCTGTATTGTCATGGTTATATGGAACTTTTCCCCTTGATTGGCGTCAGAATGGCCCACACTGTGGTATAGTCCCCTGGAGTTGTGGTAATTAAAATTGTCCCTTTGCCTGCCCTGTTGTCCCCCCTGGATGGTTTTGGCTTTATTTCCTGGGTTCCATAGATGATTTAGGTGGGAATGGGGCAGGCTGGTAGAGGGAGGGTTGAGTGGCTCTGCAAGCCTCAGCAATGTGGCCCCACTTTTGGCAACAGTGGCAAATGGGATCTTTAAATTTGCAGGCTCCGCTATCGTGGCCCCCTAGGCAGCCAGAACAACAGGGCTGCCTTTGGTCAAAATCTCTGTGGCTTACCCTCCTTTCTTGTTGTATGCAGTGCATGTGGTCATCATCGCCGTATTCTTCCTCTTCCTCCGGAACCTTGGTCATCCAATTGGTCTGCGGATGGGTGTGATGGATTTTGGTGCTGGTCTCATGGATGTCGGCTGCAGAGGTTTCCAATGATTCTGCGGCTCTTGTTTCTTCAACCACATCTTTAAAGGTTGCTCCCCTCCGGATCAGCAACTTCTTCTGCAAATTCAGATCCCTCATGCCTAGGATAATCCTATCCTTCATCATCTCCTTTGGGTTTATGAACTCATACTTGGATGTGATTTCCCGGAGTTTAGCCACAAAGTCATTGATGGATTCACCTTCATGTTGGCGCCAATGGTAAAACTCCTTTCTGCTGACCATTGGAGGGGCTGAGGGTTCATAGTGTTCTGCTACCTTGGTCTGTAGAGTTGACCAGGAGATGGACTCAATGTCCGTTGGTGCCACCAGGGTCTGTGCCATCTTGTATGTTTGTGGTCTGCAGTAGGTGCAGAAGAGAGCCCTCTTCTGCACCTACTGGTAGGTAGATCCTGGAAATTGTTTGCCTCCAGGAACATTTGGAAACAAGACATGTAGGTCCGCCATTCTTCTGTCTTTGGATCTTTAAGTGGTGCAAATGGATCTAAGGATTGCTTCTCCTAGGTGTGCTCTTTCTGGAGAGCTTAAATGACCTCTCTGCTAAAGGGTTCCACTTTATGAGCAAGAGTTAGCTGCTGATAGTTATCATTGCATTTAAAATATTCTAATTCCTCAAGGTGCTCTGTCACCCTGCCTGATTTGTAACTCCAGCTTGCAGATATTTCTAATCTAATGATTGGTATTTAGGGCAGCTTTTTGCAAGCAAAGAAGCTTTTTAAAAAATTTTGTACAGGTAATCCTTGACATACAACAGTGCCATTCAAAGTTACAAGGGCACTGAAAAAAGTCACCAGAGGCCAGGTGAAGAGAAGCAGTCCTCAATGTGAGTGACGTAAAGTTGGCCATGCCCACCCAGTCACATGACCACCTGACCACACCAGGTGCACATAGGGACTTCTCAGAGAGACCAGTCCTCGCATTTACGACTGCCCTAACATTTTATGTTTTGCACCCTATCTTGTCACCATGGTGAAGAGAAGCACCACAGTTGTGAAAAGAGTGACACAGTTGTTAAGAATGCTGCAATGGACATAAATGTGAGCATGATCGTAAGTGCAAGGACCGATCATAATTCACTTTTTTCAGCCCTCTGAGTAGTCCCTATGCACGTAGCCACGCTCACGCGGTCACATGACCAGCTAGCCAGCCCACGCAGTCACATGACCAGCTAACCACACCCCTATATAAGCTACGCCCACAAACCAGTTGTTTTAAAAAATTGAAACCCACCACTGCTTGCCAGCTCAGTCAGATAGGAAACGGGCAGTCCTCCTATAGTTGAGCTATCAACCTGTTTGAACTTCATGAGCTGGCATAGCTTCCTTACTCTTAATCCTAAACTCCTCACTGTCTTCAGGCTGACCATGCATCGGATACATCCTGAGTCTATCAGGGACATTATGACTCCTCTCATCCCTGAGTGGAGCATTACAATCTCCACCTGGGCAGTTGAAGGGCAACAGTTCCACTTACCATTGCATCATCCTCCCCTTTGCTGTCACTTTCATAAAGGGTCAGCCTGTCCTTAGCAGCAATCAGAGTTCCTGCCCCCTCACTAGTTGGGGGGGAGACCTCTATGATTTGACGTGCCGCCTGTGTCTTTTCCATCACCTACTTTGGCATCATTTTGGTCTTTGATGGGCTTGGGGCATTTGGGGCCATCATGGGCTTGGGTGCCAGACAGTTCACAGTCCTATGGCCCTCCCTTGGGATGGAGGGTGCCATGAAAAAGGTCCCCTGACCAAGCAAGTGCCTCTCTTGGCTTCTTCTTGGTCAGCCTTTGGCTCCTCCATGCCTTTTATACTCTATCACATCCAAGTCCACATTTGTCGCCATCTGGTACCACATGTGGATATCATCTGGGAGGCTGCGGGACATGCAGATGTGGTACAGCTCTTGGTTCAGGCCATCTCAAAAGTAGTACACCAGCAGTTGTGGCAGCCACCCCTTCAGCTTACCGACTAGGCTCCAAAACTCATGTATGCACTCAGTCACTAGCCTGCTCCCCTGCTTGATGGCTCAGATCTTGGACTCTGCTCTACGGTCCTGTGTGTTATCTCCGAACTGGGCACAGAGTTCATCCAAGAAGATATCGAGATTCCCCAGCTCAGGAGCCCCCTCATCATGTAGAAGCATCACCCACTCTGCCACATCTCCCTCCAGACTTGCTACAACAGCATTCACGCATACCACTTCATCTGGGCAAATGGGCCCATACCAGTCCAAATGGCTCCACACTTGATTCAGGAAGAAAGGCAGCTTCTCTGGCCTCCCATCAAAGATGGCTTCTTATCGGTAGGGGCTCCAGGTATCCCGGGGTGAACCAGTATGGCGCTGGCCACCCCACCATATGTGGGAATGGCTGAAGTTGGAAGCCAGCAGCCACTGGTGGCACTTGGGGCCGGCCAGCACCACCAGATGGGCAAGTGACCACCCTGGGGGACTGGCTGTCCTCTGGTCTGCCACACCCCCTTACTGGGGCAGGCAGCAGCCCCAGGGGGGCTGGTGGTGCCTGATGGACATGCTCCCCCAGTCCCCAACTGGGACTGGGGCTGCAAGGATTGCTTGGTTGGCCCCAGCAGATTGGGGTATCTGCTTCACTGGCATCAGGACTCACATCTCCATCTCCATGAACCTCTCCCTCAGCTGTTCCACTAATGGGCTGCAGTATGTGATCAAAATTTGGATGCTTGGCAACTGGCATGTATTTTTGACGGTTGCGGTGTACTGGGGTCATGTGATCACCTTTTGTGAACTTCTGACAAGCAAAGTCAATGGGGAAGTCAGATTCACTTAACAATCGTGTTACTACCTACAATTGCAGTGATTCACTTAATAACTGTGGCAAGAAAGGTTATAAAATGGGGCAAAATTCACTTGATTAGCAATGGAAATTTTGGGCTCAATTGTGATTGTAGGTTGAGTACTATCGGTATATAGATGAAAATAATATATACAATGACATACTGTAAACTAGGGAATTTATTTTCAGGAGAATTTATTTTATAAACAACACATACAGACACGAACATACAAATACATTTAGAGAAATACAGACCAACATTCAGTTTCAGTAGTTTAGGGAATTCCTAATCTAGAAAGCAATGATTTCCTATCTACTGTGTTTCCCTGAAAATAAGACCCTGTCTTATATTTTTTTGAAGCCTGAAATAAGCGCTTTGAGGGTGAGCTCCCTGACCGGAACAGACTCCAATGGTTCAAAGGGGGGCTCCATGAGTGCCTGGAGTGCCTTGTGCAGGTCCCAGGAAGGGTAACGGTGTACCACCAGAGGACAGAGGTTAGAAACATCCTTAAGGAATTTGTGTACAAGTGGGTGGACTGACAAGGATGAGAGGTTGCCACAAGTTAAGACAGTGGATAAAGCAGCAAGCTGGCATCTGAGCGTGTTCAGGGCCAGACCCTTTGCCAATCCCTGTCGCAGGAACTGAATCACCCCAACTATGGACAAATCGACCGGGGAATATCCCACCCGGTGGCACCAGTCCCTGAAGGCTCGCCAGGTAGCCGCATACACCCTGTTGGTAGATGGTCTTCTGGAGGCCAACATTATTTCTGCCAGATCCTCAGGAGCCTGCCGGTGCCTCAGAGTGATCCGCTCAAGCGCCAGGCGGTCAGCTGAAGCCAGTGTGGATCTGGATACTTCGCTGACCCCTGGGCAAGCAACCACTCTGTCTGAGGGATCCTCCACGGTGGTGATATGGACATGGCAGTAAGGTCCGTGAACCATGGTCTCCGTGGCCAGTGTGGGGCAAGGAAGATCACCTCCGCCCTCAATTGCCTGATCCTGCGAAGGACCCTGGGAATCAGGGGGAGAGGGGGAAAAGCGTACAGGAGACCTTGAGGCCATGGGTACCTCAAGGCATTGGTCCCGTCCGCCCCCGGTGCGTGGTAGCGGGTCAGGAACCTGTCCAGTTTGGCATTGGATGGTCCATCACCGGTTGGCCATATCTCAGGACTAACTGCTGAAAAATGTCTGAGTGGAGACTCCACTCTGCCTGGCTGATCTTGTGCCGGCTGAGCCAATCCGCCATATGATTTTCTGCCCCGGCTATATGGTCTGCCACTAGGGACTGAAGATGTGCTTCTGCCCATAGCCCCAGACCCTTGGCTTCTGACATGAGGTGCCTGAATAATGTCCCCCCCGCCTGTTGATATGCACCTTGGCGGCCACATTGTCCATGAGGACCAAGATGTGGGAGCCGGACAGTTGAGGCAGGAATGACCTGAGTGCCAGGTGGATAGCCCTGAGCTCCAGCACATTGATGTGTAGCAATGATTCCTGTCTGGACCAGGTGCCTTGTACCAGGTTGGATTGTAGGTGGGCACCCCACCCCGTGAGACTGGTGTCGGTAGTGACTGTGATCCTTTCCAGTTCCAGGAACGATGACCCCTGGTCCAGCGCCAGAGACAGCCACCACTGGAGCGATCGTTGGACGTTTTCGGGTACCGGAACCAATGAAGGGGATGAGCTGCGGCCTGCCTTCTGAAATGGAAGAAGAAACCATTGCAAGTCCCTGGAGTTCAGGTGGGCCCACGGCGTGATGTGGATTGCCGATATCATTTTCCCTAGAAGGGATGAAAGGGTATGCAGGGCCACCCTGGGGGAGGTCCTGACCTGACTAACCAGTGCCCTTAAATCCTCCCTGCGCTCCTGAGAAAGGGAGACCCTGCACTCCAAGGAATTGATGATTGCTCCCAGATGTGTAAGCTCTCTAGTGGGTGTGAGGTGACTCTTAGTCAGGTTCACCAAGAACCCATGGTCCCGGAGCGCGTCCAGCACCACCTGAATGTCCTGCTCTGCCTGATGGAAGGAGGAGGACTGGATGAGGATGTCATCCAGGTAGCACTGGACGCGTACCGGGATTGCATGGAGGTAAGCAGTTAGGGTGGCCAAAATTTTGGTAAAAAACCTAGGCGCGGAGGAAAGGCCAAATGGCAGCGCCTTATATTGGAAGTGGGTCTCCGCATATGCGAATCTTAGGTATTGCCTGTGGCATGCATGGATTGGAATGTGCAAGTATGCCTCTGAAAGGTCAATGGAGGCTAAATATTCACCCACTTGTATCCCCTCCAAGATTGATTTGAGGGTGAGCATCTTAAAATGGTGAAAAACTAAAAATTTATTCAAACGTTTCAGATAAAGTATAGCCCTCCAACCCCCTGAGGGCTTTGGTACAATAAACAGAATTGAGTAAAATCCAAGCCCCTGTTGGCCCGTTGGGACGACCTCGATGGCCTGAATATCTAACAAATGTTGTATGGCCTCAGTCATGAGGACCTTTTTTGCTGGACAACCAGATAAGGGGCAACGTATGAAAAAACGTGGCGGAATGTGCCAAAATTCCGACTGCAAACCCTCAGCTATTGAACTCCTGACCCATTGGTCAGTGGTAGTTTCCTCCCAGCGGTTGCTGAAAAAACACAGCCTACCCCCTATGGGAGGGACCACAGACCCTTCAGTTGTAGTGATGGAAGGGGTGTCCGCCGCCCCCTCGAAAGGGCTGCTTTGATTGGGCAGGTCTGGCAGGACGCTCCTGGGCCAAGCGATAGCGCCCGGCCAAGGCGTTGGTGGCTTGCCATCTGGGTGCCCCCTGTGACCAGTGAGGGCAGCTATATGGGTGACTAAACCCTCTAGGGTTATGTCTGGGGGGAGGGTTCGGCTTCTGATGACCCTTCTTGGTGGTGGAGGGTAAAATTTTCTTTTTGCTGTTCCGCGTGCCTTATGTAATAAGGAACGGAAGAGGCCTGGATGGAAAAGGCCAGAGGTGGATGCTGGCGGTGGTTCCAGGTCCTCATCATCAGACAATTGAATGCCGCTGTTCTCAGGCATGAGAGGCAAGTCAGGAAGTGCTACCAGGTCTGTCTCGCGAGCAGTGGGAGCCTCCTCGATGGAACCCTCTGACAAGCGTGGGGAGAGCTGCCCCTGTGTCATTTGAGGTACCTGGTACTGGTAGTAAGGTGGTTGACCTTACTACACAGGTACAACCTAGGGCACCTGTGAATGGCCAGGGTATGACATGTTTTGCAATGCTGCCGCTAGGCCAGCCTTGATGGCCTCATTAATACTTTCCTGTACCTCTGGATCCTGCAGGGGGTCAGGCGGTGGTGGAACCAAGGTTTGCTCAGTACCCTGCAGTTGATCAGGAGCCATCCAGACATCCACTTGAGGCATACAAAGATTCAGGTTGTCCAAGGACATGGAATCAGATGCCCTGCTGGAAGAAGGCCTGTGGGGGGCGAGGCTGGCTGGGTCCCTGGACCTGGTGGAAAAGGCCTCAGAGGTCTTGGAATGCGCCCCTTGCAATACTCCTTCAGGAGGTATAGATGTGGATACCACTGTCCCTTGCGCCCGGTTGATGGGGGAGCGATCTCTAGGGACAGATCCAGACGCGGCCTGCGAGGCTGCAGCCAGGGTCTTTCTGGAAGAATCACTCTTATGTGACTTCTGCTTATGCTTTGCAGACTTGTTGCTCATATTGACAGGCAAGTAGAAGCTGACAGTTACAATTCCTGTGGTGGAGCGAGGAGAACAGACTTCAATATTGATGTAAGTATAAACCCCCCTTTTTATCTTTTTTTCATTTGCTTTCAGTGGGATGCAGGGTTCCTGTGATCCTAGGGACCACCTCCTGTACCCCCACAGTGCCCTGCCTATGGACCTGGTGGCCCCAGCAGAAGCAACCTGGCCAAGATCCAAAGGTGCCCCTGGCTGGGGAGTTAGCCACCCCCCCCGGGGTGCTGTGGCTCAGCTGCGCTGGGGGTGGTTGGAGGGAGCATCCCCCCCAGCTATGGAGCGCTGGTGGATGCCATGGGGATGCCCATGGCGATCCCCGATGGCTGGCTCCCCAGCTGCATCGCGCAGAGGGGAGACCCTGCCGGGCGTCCGTTTCGTAAATTAAAGCTATCGGCGGCTTGCCGGCAATGTGCGCTGAAGCAGAGGGCTTCCCTGATGACGCGCCTCACAGCTGAGGCTCGGGAAGCCCTCTAATTAAAAGAAACCCACCGGGCGGCTTGGCGGCCGTGCGCAGCAAAGGAGGGGCTTCCCTGGTGACGCGCCTCACAGCTGAGGCTTGGGAAGCCCTCAAATTGCTGCAGGGGCGGGGCTCGTCGGGAATCTTTGCCGACGAGCCGCAGAACCGCCCACGAGGCCAGCCCTCTTCAATCTTGGCCGGCAACAGCGAGGAGCCAATCAGGAGCTCGATGACGTCAGAGACTTGATCTTGGAAATTAATGGCTCTTCGCGCCAAGCGCGAATTCACAGGCCACATTAGGCAGCAATTGGGAACAGGCTGAATAGGAGGCCAAGCCTTCCTGTCAGGCCCCATAGAAGGGAAAAAACCCCGGCTGCCTTTGTGAAAAGGGGTTGTGGCTGGGCCTCACTTGGGGAACCCTAATTAAGGGACTGCCACAGCCTATGGCCCTCTTCAACCCCAATGTCTGAGGCCTTAATAAGTCTAGGCCTAGACCATCTCCACCAGGGGTTGGATCCCCCTATCATGGGACTTCCATGCTCCCAGGCCCCACGGTGACCAAGTCATCTCTGGGCCCCTCTGAGCTGGGAGGCTGTAGGCCCAGATCCACCTGGCCTAGCCTGGAGCCACCCCAAAGCCCTGGATGACCAAGTCACCCATGGAGCTCGTGTTCTTATTTTTCACAGACTTACTTTAATTAGTAGATGACTGAATTCTTCAAAAACCTCTTTAGTTGGAACTATTCTCAAAGAATGGGAGAACAGGGTCCTACTGGCTAGGACCGAGTCTAAAGATGGGGTGTCACTACTGAGGGGCACCTTTTATAGTTCAGACTCGGTCCTGATTGGCTAGTAGGCAGTGTCTCCACTATGGAGAATAAATTGCATCAAACAGGAAAGTTAATGATTCACTGGAAACATATTTAAATGATCACCATGGTAGTGCAACACTTTTAGGTATTTGTGCAGGCATTATATTGTGCAGGAACTATATTTAATTAAATTGTATTGCATTTTCCATTTTAAATACTACAGAAAATATTTACTGAAAGAAAATGGATTGGACTCAACTTGTTTCTATATCATTCTTCTTTATTCTTCTGACTCTATTCTTCTTGAAAACAAACAATTCCTGGAATAACAACTCCCAAAATCTTCCACCAAGACCAAGAATTTTACCCTTTCTTGGAAATCTCCTTATTATGGATATGAAAAGACCACACAGAACAATGCTAGAGGTAATGTGCTGAAATTATGACTGAAAGCAACTAAGCCAACAAGACAAAATTGGGTCAAGAGATTTTGGAGATATTCTGATTTTATATTATTGTTTAATTGTGATTGTACGTAACTGTGCTATATTATGCGTAGAATTACAAGATTTTGGCAAGCTTAGTTAGTCGTTTTGTGGACATAATCCTATCAATGGACAGATAAATTGAGAGAGGTTTTTGGTTGTTTTTTTAGGTGATGGGTGGGATTAATATCTTTTTCTCAGGTCAATGTTAGTGAATTGCAAGACGTAGTAGTAGAAGATTGCTCCACTGTCTTACAATGTATTAAAAATTTCTTGATTTCTACATTAGGAATACAATAGAACCTCTGGTCACGAACGCTTCTTACTACCTTATCTACCTAAAAGGAAGTTCATTTCCAAAGCCAGATATGCTTGCTGTATTGAAAACAGAAATTACTAGAATTCTAACTGACACTGATATATTGTCTCATTTCACCTTCTTATGATTTGGGGTAGAAAACCATTAGATGAAAGCAAAGAGATACAGAAAGTAACTCATTTGGATTTTTATTGCCCCAATTGCAGTAAATAAATAATAAATAAAAATGTTCAAGTCAGTTATAGTAGTCTACAAAGTACTCAATTGAATCCACAGCTCTCTCAAATACATAGAGCTCTTTCAATGTACAACAAACGATCTCTGAATGGAAAAGTTTATGAACAAAACAAAACTTTTCGTATTAAACAGGCATTTTCAAAAACACGTCACTGCTTGTCCTACTTTCAGTTTGCAATCTTATACATGCTTAAGAGGAGACATAGTTCTGGGAAAAGAAGTAACGAGTTGATTACTGATAAACTGCTGTTTCAAAATATTAATTGCATTTTGTAGGAAAGATACAACTTGAGAATTGAATATTCCTGCTACTAAATTCATTTTATATAAACTTCTCAAGTTCTGTTGTCTAGCAAGTAAGAACTTAGAAGTATCTGGAAGACTTACATAAGAAAGAATCTGGCAGCAACTGCAACTTTAATGGGCAGGCTCCATTCTGATCATATGCAAAGGGCTACTTGCATAAACAAATATTCCATCCAAATTTCATATCAATAGTAAGTCCTGTCCTGCCTGGTTCCATGGAATTAAAGGCCAGTGATTGCATGTCTCTTAGAATAATCCAGGTCATAATATATAAGGATGCTTTTATTTATTATTCATACATATTATTTTATTTATTATTCACATATTGTTCACTGATCACACCAACAGGCTAAAATATTGCAACACCATTTCATCTGAAAGTGTACAAAGGTCACTGAATATTTACACTTGTTAGATATATCTGATAGATCAATGTGAACAAATTCTGGGAGCATCAGAATACATATGTCTGACTAAAGTCAATATATACTGCACAATGTATTAAATATTTTAATTTTCTGGGTTTTGGAAGCAATAATGCAAAGTGGAATGAGCTGAAGTCCTTGCTAAAACTGAAATGTATTTTATAACTGAATATGCAACTTGATATAATTCCCAAATACTGTATTGACATATGAGTAGAATTGTTATCACAGGTTAGTTAGATATTGCTTTTCCCCATTAATTTCTACCTGTCTGTTATTTGAAACCACAAGGGCAGACATTCTTTGGAAGATAAGATGCTACTACGGGATGAAAAGCAGAGTTCTGCCAGTAATTTGTAAATCCATGCACATAGCATGATAGAAAATTTACGAGAAATGTGTTTTAAATCGCACAGTTTTGTGCAATACAAAGCTCTAATAATTTATCCAGATGGAAATTATTTATACAAATTTGTTTTGTAATAATTGTTCGATTTTACAGTATGAACTTATTTTAAGATTTGTTTCCTAAAGTCTGACACATCAGGAACAATGCATCCAATTCCAGCTACATTCCTCCATTTTTTTTTTCATTTGTGTCACCACTTCTATCACTGGGCTTCCTGAACAATCCCGCCCCCAAATTGCTACTGTGCTTCTTGCTATATTCTCCAGTTTCTCCCCTTATCTCCCATTGTGCTCATGTTCACCATTATCCCCAATTTCCCTCTGCAAGGTGTTTCCTGTCCCAACTCTATAGTTGTATATTTCTGAATGAGTTTGTTGGTTTGATCCATTTTTGCCACTTCCCATTCAACTTTCAAGAAGACATCGCTCACAAGCAATTCTGCCATCTTTACTTTGTTCCAGCAGATCTTTGGTTTCTGAACAGTAAGTGTAGCACACAAGATTGCTTTCAAACAATAAAAAAGAGCATGATTTTATTCTTATATCTGTGAAACATGATTTACATCTGATGTATGTTACCATGCATAAAGGGGTTTTCATGGTGATCTTCTCTTTTTTCCTCCTTGTGTTCAATTCTAGTTGTCAAAAGTATATGGCCCAATCTTCAGGATTCAACTGGGATTCCAGAAAATAGTGGTATTGGCTGGATACCAAACAGTGAAGGAAGCTCTTGTGAATCACGCTGATGCATTTGCAGAGAGGCCGAATATCCAGCTTTCTGATGAAATTCATGAGGGCTTTGGTAAGTTTTTCTCATTCTATGTATCAGGCAGTATATCTTGTCAATATCTGTCCAGAGCTGTGGAAAATTAAAAAAAAGTTAGCATGGAGATGGCATAGAAGATTTTTGTTGGAGAACATAGGAGACAAGATAGAAACTAAGAGCCTGGCTGCTCTAAGATAGGACTGAAAAGGAGAAAAAGAGCATTGAAATCAATTCTGCAAAGTTTTAACCTATACTTTTCCTGATTTCTTTCAACCACCCTTGGACAATTTGATCTCCACACTGGATGGCTGGAGAAACAGAGTTTGTAAACAAGGGAATGTCTGTAATTTTCTGAGTTACAGGAAAGCTTCACATGAAACTTCATATGCATTTCCCACACTAACTTTCTGACTCTGTACAATGCAAAAACAACTGCCATAAACATTCCCTTCATTATAAGAAATTTTAAGTAGTGCAAATATGTCTTTTAGTTTTCCACTTTCTCTTTAGGTATCCTTTTTTCTCATGGGGAGAATTGGAGAGTGATGCGCCGCTTTACCTTATCTGCATTACGGGACTATGGAATGGGCAAGAGGACTATAGAAGATAAAATAATTGAAGAGTGCAGGATCCTGATAAAGGCATTTGAATCTTATGAAGGTGAGTTGATGTTTCCTTCTGATGATTCACCTGGAGCTAAACATTCACAGATTTATTGCAGAAAAGTTAAGATTCTACCTCTACAGCTACCAATGAAGTTCCTCAAACACTCAAATCCTATTTAATATCCCAATATCTCCATGTTCTCCAGCACTGGCTATTAGTTTCCTAGAGAAATGTACTGTGTCTAAGGCAGGAAGACTTTGCCATTGAACAGTCTTTTAAAGCTGATGTTCTTTCATAGCTGTAAATTAATTTTAATAACTTTGTTTAATTTTAATATATAGGACAACCATTTGAAAATACAGCAATTATGAATTCCGCTGTTGGCAATATCATAGTGTCTATTATACTTGGCAAGCGATATCAGTATGAAGACCCCACATTTCAAAGACTAATAAAGTTAGTCAATGAAAATGTCCGGCTTGCAGGAAGCCCTCCTGTCTTGGTAAATTATTTTTCAATTTTAAAAGGAGTTCATTGTGTGTTCACTGTGTTATCTTTAATGTAGTGTGGGATTTATAATAAATATTCCATGGGTTTCAAGGTTCACTATGACAAAAAAAACCTGATGTCTTATATACTGTATGCAACCATTTTCCACTATGAAATATGAATAGTTTTAATAAAAATGTCCACATTGCCCACATGAAAACTATTCAGGTTTCTTCATGACTCTTTTTATCCTTTTGTGTTTTTCAGTTCTATAATATGTTCCCCCTGTTTGGCTTTCTTTTTGGTGGTCGTAATACACTTCTGAATAACAAAAAGGAATTGTTTGGTTTCATAAAGACCACTTTCATAGAACACCTCAAAACTCTGGATGAAAACGACCAGAGGAGCTTTATTGATTCATTTCTTGTGCGACAGGCAGAGGTAAGGAAGTGTTTTATGCCAGGAATTCCAAGTGAGGGGTCCTTGGTACTCTCTGAGCTTGGTTGTTTTCTTGCATATGTTTCATCACCCAAACTTGGTAACTAGATAACTAGCACTGATTGTGTTATCTAGTTT
>JANHGD010001851.1:8168-39168 GCA_027560375.1 Imantodes cenchoa
AGCACAATGGGCAAACCGGAAGTCCGTTTTTCCGAACTTCCGGTTTGCCCATTGGTCCCTGAAGCATCCGGAGGGCAAAACGGCCTTCCCCAAGGCTGAAAATCAGCTGGCCAACGTGTGCATGCGCGCTGGAGCTGACATAGGGCAATGCCTCGTGTGCCCTCCAATATGACTCCGCGTGCCACTTGTAGCACGCGTGCCATAGGTTCGCCATCACGGATTTAGACTATCAATAAAGGCGGAGATCCTTAAAATTAATTTCTGAGTCCAGCATTCACAAATATCTCTCAATAGATCCATGGCTGAAGAAAACTGCTATGATTTGCCTTAGCAGATTGCAGCAACTGGCTGGTTTTCTTTGGATTTGAAAGTCTGGTTTATGTAGTTGGATGCGGAATCACCAAAGCTAATCTAAAAAGTCTTCCCCTACCCGTGTGTGTGTGTGTGTATGTGTGTGTGTGTGTGTTTGTGTGTAAAATCTAAAACAGAAATTGTAGTATCAAACCTGTTCCACACTTTTGCCAAGAAAATTGCATGATTATTTCTGCCTAGACACCAAGACCCAGACTTGACTTTACATCATTTATTCTACATCATTCATATACTAAATATATAATGCATATAGTATATCATTTATTAAACTTTTATGAGGTAGTCCCACTGCACTGTATTATCACAGATATTCAAGTGACACATATATTCATTGTGTTTTGTTTTCTTTCCAGTATTTTCCCTTACTGGAAAAAGTCCATATTATTCAGAAAAATACTGCTATCATTCAATCTTTTTTTTACAGCTGGAACTTTACCATGAGTATTCATGAATTATTAAATTAAATCTATCATTGCTTGGTGCAAATCCATTGTGAACTTGCCATTTCTGATTATTTCAAATCAGGTTTTTGTTGTGCAATTGCCCTATCTCATTTGCAAAATGCAAGGGAAACCACTAATTATCTTCTCCTTGGATCTTTTTCATGTTTTTCCATCCTTCCCCTCCCCACTTTCCCTGAAAAAAGCATTAAATAATGTCAAAAGACTTGGCCTGGTATACTAATTTTTTTGACACTTTCTTTTTCTCCAGTCTATGAGAATTTACATAATCCTAGAAAGAAATCCGGCCTGTGGAACAAAACACCAACACAAGTAATTTAAAAAGCTTAGCTACCTTTTCAATATATTTCTTAACATACCCCCCCCCCCTTTGTTTCTGGCAATTTCTGAAAAAAGTGAGTAAGAAGTACTGGAAACACACTGAAAATGATTGCTTCTGTATAACCATGTAAAATACTTCTTTCCTGGAAATACATAATTATTATGTAAAAGTACGTTTCTTTTACTGAATAGGCCTATAGAATTTTAACACAAAGCTCTTTTACCACCTGTACATTATCAGCAGGTGAACAATTTAACTGCATTAATGTCGAGATGCTTTCTCCAAAGAATCATACTAGCTCAAGCAAATGATGTCTTGCACATACACATGATTGCAGTTATTATTATAAATGACTGCTTGTCACAGGAATAAGTGGGTGACCCTAACATTATTAGACTTTTGTTCTAAATTTTACCTACCTGACCTTTTCTTTTATATTCGAACTGGCAACACTGAAAGATGAGAAAATCGTTTGTAACCAGTTGTTAGGATTCAGAAAAGGGTTTTGTATTTTGTTTGACTAGCTAAAATGCATTTTTCCATTCTGGGCAGCTACACCAAGTGCAGTGTTAATTTTTTGGCTCACCAATAAAGGGCTATTACCTGATGTTTGATAGCATTTTAATTTCTGTTTCTAATTGTTACTGATCACAGGGTCTGTTGGAATAGAAAGTGTGTGTGGGGGGAATTGATGAATAGGATGAGTTCACTAATTAATGGGAGACTGATGGAGAGGATCACACTCCTAAATGTTTTCATCTGGGAAACAAGTTTTAATTGATGAAATGATTCAACTAAGTTTAAAAGCTGGTTCTTGCAGTCCTCAAATTGAAAAGACTGTATGCTCATCTAAAGCAGTGTTTCTCAACCTTGGCGTTGCTGGCTGGGGAATTCTGGGAGTTAAAGTCCACACATCTTCAAACTGCCAAGGTTGACAAACACTGATCTAAAGGAACTTGTCTTATGTAAATCAGTCCATCACCTCATTGATCATCACTTCAAGATCTTCATTAGCTGAATTCCAGAGAGTGACCACAAGGGAGAGAGGTGTTTTTTTCTGGTACTGATTGCAGTAATATTATTTTAGTGCAAAGAGGGTTTTTTTTTCTCTTCTAAGAAGTTTTTCACCTACTACTTACACCATTCCATTACTAGTCTTTCTGTCAATGATGATTTTTCCTGCTTCTTGGTTTAACAGAATTGATTCAGATCTTGAATGTTTTAAAACCAGCATAAATCATCACAAGGGCTGCATGATAGTCAGGTCATTAGGCTGAGAGCCTGGACACTGAAGCCTTTTCATTTGTCAGTACAAAATTCTCCAGTGTCAGAAATAATAAAGAGTATAATATGCCAGCATGAATTTATTAAATTAAAAACAGTTACTTGTAAAAAAGAACTGCAAAACCATTTCATTTTGATCACTTACAGGAGCTGGCAGAATTAATATGTAATTTTTTTCAAAGCTGTATCTATTATATCTGGTGGCCCATCCAACCTAGAGCGATCCAAATTTTGCTTTTTCCGCCTCCTCCTTTTCCTCCGTCGTCTTCTTCCTCTTCCTCTTCCTCCTCCTCCTCCTCCTCCTCTTCGTCTTCCTCTTCCTCTTCCTCTTCCTCATCCTCATCCTTTTTGCCTCTCTCCTTGCTCCTTTTTGGACAGCCCAAATCTCCTGGCCAGTCTCTATTCACCAACCCTGCCTGGAGATCTCAGCACCATCTTAGAAATAACGCTTGCCCTTACATTCAAGAGTGAACAGGGTAGCACTGCTCACTGCAATTACCAAAGGTTCTTGAGGTTGGGCTAAAGTGAGTTTGGTAAACCATCTCATCAAGGAGTTTGATATTCTTGTGCTTCTATGACCAGTGCCTCAATCCAATCTTTTAGTCCAGCGCTTTCCAACCACTTATAGGATTTCCCAGTGTCTGTGACCTCACCTATCTGTTGATCTCTAGTATGCATATGTGTGTTTGTGTGTGTGATTTCATTTGTTTGGTAACAATATGTAAAGGATATAATTATATCACAGCTGTCTATTGTTGATAGGTAAAATAATACTGAGTTTTCAAAGACTTTCTGTGCCTTTAATTCTGTGCCTTTTGGTTTATAAGTTCATACTATATCATTCCAATGTCACCTTACATGTTTCTTCAAGCCTCTTTTAGTTGGACCAATTTCTTTTGTTCTTTCTTCCCAGAGATAGAAAATACTTTAATTATCTATTTCCTTCTATTTTTTTCTTTTCTTTCACAGTAAAATTGCTGTTAAATCATCCTAATTCTTGTCATATTTAACTAGAGCCCTTAACAGAATAAAGAAACTTTAGAAAGGAAACCTGAATGTCAAAACAGTATTCACTCAGTTACCTTTAATTTAATTTTATTGTAATTGGCTGGTTCATGACTCATGAATTGTTCCAAAATTATTTTCTGTGATATATAAATGTTATTTATTTGACCTATTTCATCACCTTTTATTGAATGAATGTATTTGTCTTGAATTGCAATTTATCGTTAAGATACAGTATGTCACCGAAGTGAGTACACCCCCTCACATTTGTAAATATTTAAGTATATCTTTTCATGTGACAACACTGATGAAATGATACTTGGCTACAATGTAAAGTAGTGAGTATACAGCTTGTATAACAGTGTGAATGTCCTGTCCCCTCAAAATAACACAACACACAGCCATTAATGTCTAAACTGCTGGCAACAAAAGGGAGTACACCCCTAAGTGATAATTTCCAAATAGGGCCCAAAGTGTCAATATTTTGTGTGGCCACCATTATTTTCTAGCACTGCCTTAACCCTCTTGGGCATAGAGTTCACCAGAGCTTCACAGGTCGCCACTGGATTCCTCTTCCACTCCTCCATGATGATATCACGAAGCTGGTGGATGTTAAGAGACCTTGTGCTCATCCACTTTCCATTTCAGAATGTCCCACAGATGCTCAATAGGGTTTAGGTCTGGAGCCATGTTTGGCCAGTCCATCACCTTTACCCTCAGCTTCTTTAGCAAGGCAGTGGTTGTTTTGGAGGTGTGTTTGGGGTTATTGTCATGTTAGAATATTGCCTTGTGGCCCAGTCTCCAAAGGGAGGGGATCATGCTCTGCTTCAGTATGTCACAGTACATGTTGACATTCATGATTCCGTTAATGAACTGTAGCCCCCCAGTGCCGGCAGCACTCATGCAGCCCCAGACCATGACATTTCCACCTTCATGCTTGACTGTAGGCAAGATACAATTGTCTTTGTACTCCTCGTCTGGTTGCCACCACACACGCCTGACACTATCTGAACCAAATAAGTTCATCTTGGTTTCATCGGACCTACAGGACATGGTTCCAGAAATCCATGTCCATAGTCTGCTTGTTGGCAGCAAACCATTTGCGGGCTTTCTTGTGCATCATCTTTAGAAGATGCTTCCTTCTGGGATGACAGCCCTGCAGACTAATTTGATGTAGCATGAAGCGTATGGTCTGAGCACTGACAGGCTGATCCCCCAACCCTTCAACCTCTGCAGCAATGCTGGCAACACTCATACGTCTATTTCCCAAAGCCAACCTCTGGATATGACGCTGAGCACGGGCACTCAACTTCTTTGATCGACCATGGCGAGGCCTGTTCTGAGTGGAATCTGTCCTGTTAATCCACTGTATGGTCTTGGCCACAGTGCTGCAGCTCAGTGTCAGGGTCTTGGCAATCTTTTTATAGCCTAGGCCATCTTTATGTAGAGCAACAATTCGTTTTTTTCAGATCCTCAGAGAGTTCATTGCCATGAGGTGCCATGTTGAACTTCCAGTGACCAGTATGAGAGAGTGAGAGTGATAACACCAAATTTAACATACTTGCTCCCCCTTCACACCTGAGACCTTATACCACTAACAAATCACATGACACCCAGGAGGGAAAATGGCTACTTGGGCCCCATTTAGACATTATCATTTAGGGGTGTACTCACTTTTGTTGCCAGCAGTTTAAACATTAATGGTTGTGTGTTCTATTATTTTGAGGGGACAGCACATTTACACTATTATACAAGCTGTATACTCACTACTTTACATTGTAACCAAGTGTCATTTCTTCAGTGTTGTCATATGAAAAGATAACTTAAATATTTACAAAATGTGAAGCAATGTACTCCTGTGACATACTGTATATACCTATAAGGGGGCGGGGAGACAGATAGACAGACAGACAGATTTTTTTAAACATAAAATCACTGACTTATTTGGTTCTCCAGTGTTTAATGTCCATGGAGTAGTTTTGTATGGCTTTAGATATGAGTTATCTTCCACTTCTGTTACTCTAATAATTTTATTCAGGTTTTTTTACAAATAATAAATGTTGTGTTATTATGGTGGAGGTATACTATATACATGTGTTGATGCATTGTTAAAACTCCGGCAACAACAAGTAAATATTAAGTGAGACGTAGCACAATATTGCATATTTTAAAAATAGTTTTCCGTAATCTTGCAGAAATTAAATTAATGTCAATTTGTATTTAAATTATAATCTTATATATTAATTATCCTTGACATTTATTTTCTAGAAATGTTGAGTAAAATGTAATGTCATTGAGTGAAATTTTGCTCATCTAATAACTTTTCCATCTTTCTGCTCTTCTGTTTTAAGAAATGGGGTAGAAGGGCTGAGGATAGAATAACATTCTTTCTGTTAATGAAACTCATTCCATTGATAAGAAGGATGTCGTTCTTTAAATAAATGTACAGGTAGTCCTTAACTTACAACCACAATTGGAGCAGAACTTCCATTGCCAAGCAATGCTCTTGTTAAGTTTTTCATGTTCGATTTTATGACCTTTTTATCATGGCCATTAAGTGAATCACTATGATCATTAAGCAAATCTGGCTTCCTCCATTTGCTTGTGTAGGGTGGTCATGTGACCCTGGGATGCTGTTAGTTTAAAGCTTATGAATGATTTCCCAGATGAGTATTTTTTAATTCATGTATATAAAATGAGACTAAGTCTGAAGCTCAAACACAGTGAGAGAAAAACCTGTGTGATATTAACATCTGTAATAATTGTCACACCACGATTTTTAAACTATCTATTGTACTTTGAAAAAAACGGCAGAATAACATTTTTCAAAACAGCTAAGTTTTGCTTATGTTATGAACAATGCAGTTATATTTTGATGGAAATTATGTTGTACATTAACGAAAAACATATGAATTATATTCTTGAGCTTACCACCATTTATATGGACAGTATACCAAAGAACTTGAAATGAAAAACTTATTACTTAATAATGATTTAAAGAACAATCTCATCCTGGGTATATTTTACTTGGGGAAAGTAGCGGCTGCTCATCTCTAGATGCCTTCGCAGAAAATGGATTACTGAGAAGGAATATGATCATGCTCATTACACAAAGCAAAGCAAAGCTTATCATTAACATAAGTAAGGGACCTACCATGTTGCAGGCTGAAGATAATTTAGCAATTACCAGTTCTTTTCCTCCTAGCTGGAGCTCTGGTCACATTTGTTGTGGCTAGCTTGTCTTTCCATAAATAAAAACCTCAATCAAAATCAGAGCCACCATGTACAGGATGACGGAAAAGCTAATTCTTGCAACTTTTATTCTTGAAAAGAATCCAGGAATTCTAACCTAATTTCCTATTAAATTTACTATCGAAGTAGCTTTAACAATATAGAAAGCTACGGTATATCAGACAGATATTTCCAAGAATAATTAATGTTAAGATTAAGGAAGGCATTTTTTGGTCCAAAGATCATATACTGCTTCAGTGACATGTGATTTAAAGATCTGTTAGTGGACCCAGAGAAAATTGCCTGGAAGGCATTCAAGAATGTCATTGAGAATTTTCTTGGCAACTACAGAGCACCAAACTACATTCAGCTGGTTGACAAGCATCTTACAGCATATAAGACCATGAACTACAACATGTCAGTGAAGATACATTTTCTGCATTCATGCTTGGACTTTTTTCCTGAAAATCTAAGTGCAGTCAGTGTTGAACATGGTGAAAGGTTTCACCAGGACATTGTCATAATGGAAAAATGGACAGTATGTAGTGAGATGTATCAGATGTTCCATAAAGCAGGTCCTACAGCAGACAAGCCCCATCTCCTGGGTCCCTCAAATAACTCACCCTTTGCCATGAAGAGCTTTAAAGACAATAGGACATAGAATAAATGGGTAGAAAAGGACCTTAAGAGGTTTTCTAGTGCAACCCGCTCCTCAAGCAGGAAACCATTCCGGATGAATGGTGTCCAGTCTCTTTTTGAAAACTGCCAGTGATGGAGCACCCACAGCTTCTAGAGATAAGCCATTCCACTGATTAATTGTTTTCCCTGTTAGGAAATTTCTCCTTAATTCTAGATTGGATCTAATGATCTTCTTCTCATTGCTTCTTGTCCTGCACTTAGAAACGTTGGAGAATAAATCAACCCCTTCTTCTCTCCAAAGCACCTGAGGGCAGGACAAAAAGTGCATGTTCATCTGAGGCTGTATTTACCTATGTTTAAGAATTGCTAAGTACCAGATGATTTTTATTATGTCCTGCTCCATAAAACTCAAAGAGAGTGTATTTTCTTTTTCACATGACTGTATACAGGTAGTCAACTTACAACAGTTCATTTAGTGACCGTTCGAAGTTACAATGGCACTGAAAAAAGTGACTTGTGACCATTTTTCACACTTATGACCCTTGTAGCATCCCCATGGTCATGTGATTTACATTCAGATGCTTGACAACTGGCTCACATTTATGATGGTTGCAGTGTACCGAGGTCATGTGATCCCCTTTTACAACCTTCTGACAAGCAAAATTAATGAGGAAGCTAGATTCGCTTAACCACCATGTTACTCTAATTTAACAATTGCAGTGATTCACTTAACATGTGGCAAGAAAAGTTGTAAAATGGGGCAAAACTTACTTAACAAATTTCTCACTTAACAACATAAATTTCGGGCTCGTGTGTGGTCATAAGTTGAGGACTACCTGTATTTGTGGTTTCCCCAATTCTGGAAAATTGTCCTTATATTTGTATACATATTTTATATTTATTCACAGCAGGAAAGAGCACAAATGTAACATGACAGTTAAATGCTCTTAGTATCAAGTTTATTTCTTTAAATTGCTTCTCTTAGCCTATTTTTTGCTCCATACATTCTGGGCATTCAGCTGTAGTAGAAATCATGTTAAGTTTCTCCTTCTGTAAATTACTTAAAAAAATGAAACTCAGAGCAACAAAAGGCTTGATCTACGCAGTAATGCATAACATCTGTACTGTAAACAATGTTTAATGTGTCTGCTGTGTAGTTACAACATTATGTAAATTATAAATTAAGTTCCCTAAATATTGTAGAATTTATTGTTTGCTGATCTTTGTGAAATTCAAATAATTTGACAGTACTTATTTCAATTTTTTTTCAGAAATCCTAAAGCAGCTAGTCAAAGAATAAATAAGAAGGTCAACAATGATGCATCACTTCGAATTCAAAATTTGTCTATTTTAATAAGACAAATTAAATCATATTATCAGGTGTGTGATTTATTTCCTTTAAAATATGTTTAAAATATGTTTAAATCCACTTCCAGATAGTGGATTTAAATATGTTTAAATCCACTATCTGGAAGAAAGGACAATGATTGGACAGCTAAAGCTTGTCATAGTATAAATTGTTAATAATCTATTTGGCAATTCAAGGAAACATTAATTATATTGATTATAATATTGAAGTCATTTTTGAAAATTTCAGGGGTAGAGGACCAATCAAATACATCATTAAGAACTAGAGTTTACTTTTCCCCCCCACCTCCCTCTCAACTCCATCTTTTCTGTTACTTGTTTTAGATTGTATGCTTGAAAGCAAGAATATTTTTTACTGCTTTTTACTCAGGCCCATGTTGAAATCTTTTATGAACTGAAGAATTGCATGAAATAGAGTTTTTTTTTCTTTTTTTTTATCTATTTATTTTATTTTTTCAGCGTATATGATCATGCAATTCAAAATGGCTTTTAACAAATTTAAAAACAAAGATAAAAACACCAAACAAAATATGTGCTAATTATGACTAACTTTGTATGAAACATCTTTCAAATCTGGACTCAGTAAGTTGGCCCAATACACTCATAAGCAGCCATGCCTTCAGTGCCTATATTATACGATCTGTAGCTATGCCACACATAATTGAGTGGGTATTCAAATCTTAAAACCTAACAACAGAATATGTTGCGATACAGACATTATAGTATTTACAGTACCTATATGTGTACTAAAACTGATTCTCTTGCAGCCCTCCAATACATTACATGGTGGTGGACATTAAATGAACGTGGCAGTTGTTAAGCAAACACCATGGTTGTTAAATGAAGTAAATACCGGTTTCTGACAAAAGTATAAATTGCAGTCACATGACAGCAAAGCACTGCAAACGGCTATAAATTGGCTTTGTTGCCAAGTACCTAAAATGCAGTCTGGAAGAACTGAAGTTAGAGCTTCAAAGTCAGGTTGCAAGTAACTTTTTTGAGGGGTCCATCAGAACTTTGAGTGGTCATAAATTGAGACCTATTTGTATTCTTGTCTCTCAGATCTGTGTATTTATGAGTAGTTTTTTTTATCTTAGTTAGCCAGATATGGAGAGAATGCATGCCAATTTTAAAGAATTAGAACTTTTTTTCCTGATAAGAACTATTAGTGTCTAGCAGTGGTATAATTTATTAGGGGCAACCTTCAGAAAATAATTTCCAGAATAGATTGTTGCCATTTTAAAGGAGATTTGGCAGTTCTCAGAAATGATACTATCTAAGTTACAGCCCACTTTTATTCAATTTCAGTCCTGAATAACTTAGTACAACATCTTCTTTTCATGTCAGCTTCACAGGTTTTTACATTCTCATATTCAGTGTAGGAAATTATTTTATAGTCATGGTAAAATGGTTTAAAATATAAGATGTAGTTCTCTTTGTAAGGAAAATGAAATTGAAAAAGTGCCTGTTCTTAGCTGTTGTGGACAGTCAGTATTCCTAATATACACACGTATATTAGTCTTCTTAAGGTAAGAAATTTCACAATATTGAGGAAGTGAAGTTATGGTTTCTTAGAGTTAATACAATATTACACTTGTACATAAGGGATTATTTTACTGCTTATTTTAATATAGTCAATTAAGATCAGATGTTGCCAGAAACATACAGAAAGTTCAGCCTCTGTATAAGTGTTATAAAAGTTATAAAAGTTACAAAAGTTAAATCTGCTTCCACAGGAGACATTGCAGCAATTGATCATGATGCCTTTGCCAAATGTTTTAATAATTGGAAAAAATCCCTTTTCAGGTAAGCATTGTATTTGGTTTAAAATAGGCATACTGTAATATATAATTGTTATTTGTTGAAGTTGGCAACAAAATAATAGTTATTCTCAGGTTAGGGAGGAATATTATGTAAATAGATCTTATTGGTTTTTTATCACCTTTAAAACAATAGCTAATTATGCTTTGATTCAGAAAAACAGGAAAAGCTTTGAATATAAATCCTATAGTATACTACTGTATACCTATATATATGGTTCTATTGCCCTGCTTTGGAGAAGTTGTGCTTTTTTATTGTTTGTAGTACATTTATAATGTTATATCTGTGATCTTATTAGATGTAAATAGGCTTCTGAATATGGAATTAAATACTTAGTCAAGATTTATTTCTGTGCCTACCCTGAATCTGGCAATCACAAATATTTATTAATAATGTTGTATAATATTGTCAAATGTTTTTTGACTTTGCATGCATTGTATATTTGTACAGGTAGTCCTCACTCAACAGCCATTTGTTCAGCAACTATTCAAAATTATGATGGTGCTGAACAAAAGGATTTATGATCTATACCTAAACCTAGGGCTATTGCAACGCTCCCATGGTCAAGGGATTGTGATTGGGTACTTGGCAACCCATTCATACTTAAGACAGGTTGCTAAGTGGCCCGCAAACATGTGATTGCCATGCGTACTCTTCCTGGGTGACTTGCCTAGAAAGTCAGTGGAGAAGCAGGGAATATCGCAAGCTGCTGCCACCTGCTGAAAAGACTTCATCTGGTTTTTGGGAGCTGTCTGAAAAAGAGCCATCATGAAATCCAAGCAGGAAATCCTGCCATGAGAGGAAAAGCACTGCTTGGCAGAGAGACTCCACCTCACATGGGGCAAAATCTATCCGTCAGACAGTTCTTTTGTTCTCAGCATGACTGGGTGAATAAAATTCCTCAAAAAGGTCCCTCACAAAAGATTTCCCTTGTATTTAATGTGGAATTGAATTTGGGTAAGAATTAACTATTCATGGATTACAAAATAGTATGCAGAGCAACTCTAGAAATAATATTTTGATTATTTACTATAAATAATAAATATAGTAAATATAGAAAACTGGAATATTTATTTTATATAGATACTCCTCAATTTGCCACAGTTCATTTAGTGACTGTTTGAAGTTTACAACGCCACTGAAAAAAGTGACTTAAGACTGTTTTTCACACTTACAATCATTGCAATATCCCCCATGGCCACGTGATCCAAATTCAGACACTTGGCAACTGACTCATATTTCTGACAAATATGTTGTCATATTTGTGATTACCTTTTGTGACCTTCTGACAAATAAAGTCAATAGGGAAGCCAGATTCATTTAACAACCATGTTACTAACTTAATTACTGCAGTGATTCACTTAACTGTGGCAAGAAAGGTCATAAAATGGGGTAAAATTCACTTAATTCCAGTAAGTAAGTTGAAGACTACCTGTATTCTACCCATTGACTGTGGATATAGAGTTAAATGAATTTCTTAAGACTAAAAAAGAATTATATAGTTAAAAGTTATATATAACCCTTAGTTATATAGAAAACAGTTCTGTTCTGTTCAGTATTGTGGAAGGACTAGCTTATCCTCCAACTTCTCTCACATCAAATTGCAATAGCAGCCATATGTCTTCATATGGTACAAACCATTGCTAACCCAAAAACTTACATTGCAAGAAAGGGAAACAGAATATGATCAATATTATTGAAAATATAAACCAGTATATTGTTTTAAAATATTTTAAAAATATTTTCAGAACAAGGCACTGAAGAAGTAAAAAAACTCCTCCTACTTCTGCTTGGTTGTGCTGTTCAGGTAAGATCTAATAATTTTTTGAACTACTTATAATGTTTGAGTGACACAATGTTATCTTCCTAGTCTTATATATAATTAAACATTGCTAACATTTTTTCTGCTAAGATTATTTTTTCTCTTGAACATTTATGGTGCAGAAACTCACCAAATAACATTACGTGTTTAAATCCCCTAGACTGGGAAATACCCAAGAACTCTATACAATAAAAACAAGAAATGAATATCCTAATCCATGAGAAGGTGGTTGTAAGGCTTCAGTAATACTGTTAACAAGGCAAAAAGACACAAGTGCTTGTTAGAGCTTCAATGGATAGTGCTATTCCGAAGGTCTGTTTTCAGGGAGTTAGTGTATATTATAGGGAAGGTAGTCTTATCATGTTGCAACCATGCCTGAGCAAAGGGGCTGAAGCATTTTTGATAGCCAATCTCAATAAAAATAGTTTAGCATTTCTGTGGCATTGATTTCCTCACATGGAAGAGATTAACATTTATAGTTTCTAAATCAGGGATAGAAAATGTGTGTCATTCAGCAGAACCAGCCAGTATTGCCAGTAAGCAGAGAATGTGAAAGTTATAATTTAGCAACACCTTAATGATCTCACATTTCCCATCCCTGTTCTAAGTAAAGGTCTTCAAGTAAATTAAAGATAGACCCTTCAATAAAAGATATAGAAATGGGGTTTTTCGAGTCAAAGCTTAATAAAATGAGAATATAACTATACAGTTTCTACTGTACTGCAGTACACTAGAAACTTTTAAAATAGATCTATTTATCACTGTTTTAATCTAACAGCCAGCCATGATGGCTGGTGCTTATTGGGAGTAGGAAGGCAATATGCCAAATTTAAAGGTGTTGAAAAAGTACAATGCATGATCAGGAGTAAATAAATCACAAATCTTCCTGTAAATATGTATTTTATGCTGATGTGTGTTTATTAGATATTTCAGGTGTACTACATTACTAAGAAAAAGCTGAAGGATGTTATTGTATTTTGTTTAGTTACCTATAAAGTAAATACTAATAAAATTTTCTATTTAGTGCCAGAAGAAAGAAGAATTCATTGAAAGAATACAGAGTTTAGATTTTGATGTAAGAGCAGCTGTTGCTGCCCATATACAAGAGGTAAATATCTTGTTTATTATTACGAAATCCTAATTTATTAAAAATATTTTAAAGGCAGTCAAGTGTCTTGATAATAATTTATTCTGCAGAATGTTTATTGTATTTGAAAAAATTATATAGGCAGCTAGGACTGACCGGTTTAATCGCCTTGCAGTCCAAGGGACTTGTAGGAGTCTTCTCCAGCACCATAGTTCAAAGGCCTCAATTCTTTGGTGCTCAGCCTTTCGTATGGTCCAACTTTCACAGCCATACATTGCAACTGGGAAAACCATGGCCTTCACTATATGCACTTTTATCGGCAGGGTGGTGTCTCTACCTTTTTGTATGCTGTCTAGATTTACCATAGCTTTCCTCCCCAAGAGCAACCGTCTTTTAGTTTCCTGGCTGCAGTCCCCATCTGTGGTGGTCTTGGAGCCCAGGAAAATAAAATCTGTCACTACCTCCATTTCTTCCCCATCTATTTGCCAGGAATTGAGAGGGCCGGATGCCTGATCTTATTTTTCTTAAAGTTGAGTTTCAAACCAACTTTTGCACTCTTCTTCACCCACATCAAGAAGCTCTTTAGTTTCTCTTCACTTTCTGCCATTAGAGTAGTATCATCTGCATATTTGAGGTTGTTGATATTTCTCCCAGCAATTTTAATTCCAACTTTTGATTCATCTAGTCCCGCCTTTCTCATGATGTGCTCTGCATATAAGTTAAATAGGCAGGATGACAGTATGCAGCCTTGCTGGACTCCTTTCCCAATTTTGAACCAATCAGTGGTTCCGTGCCCAGTTCTCACTGGTGCTGAAACCCGCATATAGGTTTCTCAAGAGACAAATAAGATGGTCTGCTCTTTCCATCCCCTTAAGAACTTGCCACAATTTGTTGTGATTCACCCAATCAAAGGCTTTAGCATAGTAAATGAAGCAGAAGTAGATGTTTTTTCTGGAACTCCTTCTTAGCTTTCTCCATGATCCAGTGTATGTTGGCAATTTGATCTTTAGTTCCTCTGCCTCTTCGAAATCCTGCCTGTACTTAGTTCTCAATCCACATACTGCTGGAGCCTAGCTTGTAAGATTTTAAGCATAACTTTACTAGCATGTGAGATGAGTGCAATGATATGATAGTTTGAACATTCTTTGGCATTGCCTTTCTTTGGAATTGGAAGGTAAACTGACCTTTTCCAATCCTGTGGCCAGTGTGAGTTTTCCAAATTTGTTGGCAAATTGAGTGTAGCACTGTTTACTGCATCGTCTTTTAACATTTTGAATAGTTCAGCTGGAATAGTGTAACCTTCACTAACTTTGTTGTTGCTCAGATTTCCTAAGGCCCATTTGACTTCACATTCTAGGATGTCTGGCTCGAGGTCAGTGACCACTCCATCGTGGTTATCGGATGTTAAGCTGGTTCTTGTATAGTTCTGTGTAATTTTTCCACCTCTTCCTAATTTCTTCTGCCTCTGTTAGATCCCTGTCATTTTGGTCCTTTATCATGCCCATCTTTGCATGAAACATTCCCTTCATATCTCCAATTTTCTTGAAGAGATCTCTGGTCCTCCCTATTCTATTGTTTTCTTCTGTTTCTTTGCACTGTTCATTTAAGAAGGCATTCTTACCTCTTCTAGTTATTCTCTGGAATTCTGCATTCAATTGGCTGTATCTTTCTCCCTTGCCTTTCACTTCCCTTCTTTCCTCAACTATTTGCAAAGCTTCCTCAGACAGTCATTTTGCTTTCTTGCATTTCTTTTTCTTTGGGATGGTTTTAGTTGCTACCACTTGTTGCGAATCTCCGTCGACAGTCCTTCAGGCACTCTGCCTATCAGATCTAATTCCTTAAATCTATTTGTCACCTCTATTGTTTATTCATCAGGGATATGATTTAATTCATACCTGAGTGGCCTAGTGCTTTTCCCTACTTTCTTTAATTTAAGCCTAAATTTTGCAATGAGAAGCTCGTGATTTGAGCCAGTCAGCTCCCGGTCTTGTTTTTACTGACTGTATAGAGCTTCTGCATCTTTGGCTTCAGAGCACTTAGTCAATCTGATTTTTCTGTTGACTGTCTGATGATGTCCATGTGAAGAGTTGTCTCTTGGATTGTTGGAAAGGAGTGCTTGCTATGACCATCGTATTCTCTTGACAAAATTCCATCAGCCTGTGCCCTGCTTCATTTTGTACTCCAAGGCTAAACTTGCCTGTTATTCCAGTTATTTTTTGGCTTCCTAATTTAGCATTCCAATAAGGACATCATTTTTTGGTGTTATATCTATAAGGTACTGTAGGGCTTCATAGAACTGGTCAGTTTCATCCTCTTCAGCACCAGTAGTTGGGGCATAGACTTGAACTACTGTGATATTGAATGGTTTGCCTTGCATTAAAACTGAGATCATTCTATCATTTTGGGGATTGTATTCCAGTATTGCTTTTTCTACTCTTTTATTGACTATGAAGGCTATTCCATTTCTTCTGAGGGATTCTTGCCCACAGTAGTATAAGAACATAAGAACATAAGAAGAGCCATGCTGGATCAGGCCAAAGCCCATCGAGTCCAGCATTCTGTGTCACACAGTGGCCCACCAAATGTACATGGGGATCTTGAGCAGAAAGAGAAGGCAAAACCCTCCCTTTCCTTTAGCCCCAAACAAATGGTCAGGTATACTACATACCAATTAATTCCAACCTGAAGACTTATATTATTGAAATTTACAGTAGCTTCTTCCCAACATCTACTAGAATAGCTAAGCTATTCTAATTTAACTTAGAATAGCTAAGTTCATATAGATAGACTCTGGAATGGGGGTTAAAATAAACACATTTGTTTAAAATGGGCCAAATCTCATGATTTTGGTATTTTCATTTGAAGAATGAAACCTATAAATTTTATTGTATATAAAAATCATTTACCTATTTTTTTTGCAATGTTGTAAGCTTCTTCTGGTGTCTGTGCAACCAATCCATATGGAACAGAAATGCCAGCATCTTTCAGTAATTCCATACTCAGGTACTCGTGCAGTGATAAATTCCTTCGTTGCTGAACTTGAAATACACGTCTATTAAATAAAACTGGATTTCCACCAATAACCTGTAAAAATTAGAACACAGCTTTCAACTGAACAAAAATTTTCATTAAGCCTTTAGCATTATTCTTTCAAATCAGCAGCCTGACATTTGCAGAAGTATATTGTATAAATACCAACTGGACCAAAAATCTCTGGCTCATAGAAATTCACAGGCTGAGATGGAAGATCTGTTTCCCCAAATATAACTTTTCCAATACTGAAGGGTCCATATAAACAATCTATGATTACAAACTATCATGTGATTAAATGCTTTTAAGAAAGGGTCAGGTCATGTGTTAGACTTTGATCTTTTGATCTTTGAAATCTGGAGATTTGTTTTTTTTTCTGTTCCAGTTTTCACAATGCTTTTTACCACTTCCATAATTCTTTAGTTTCTTTGTACATAAATTATGTATATTGAATCTACTGGATTGAATGGACTGCAGATACATATGAACTATCAATATATGAATTGAGAAGGCTTTTGAGAAAGGCTGAAAAAGGAAATATAATACATTTGCTTGTATTTTATTATCTTTGTAGATGAAAAATGTGTATGTCTTTTTTTCTTTTCCATATATTTCAGTGCTGTTTTGTTAAGGATCTCTGTCTGGATATGTGTATGTATATATACAATAATGCACATATACATAGTAATTCTAATTAGTTCGATGTAATGAAATACATTGCACATTTATTGAAAAGGTAGTTACAAGACATTTCCACAAGATAAAACATTTCCCTTTCCAGATGTTCCTTTTGAAATTTATCAATCATCTGATTAAAACATCCTAAAAGCTTTAAAATGAAGCTTCTGGGTGAGATTCTATGATGAACTAGACACTCCGAAGTAGCACAGATGGTGTAGCAATAGTGAATGGTGCCCAGTGTTGATTTCTGGTGGGCAAAAGTCTTTCCGCATAATGGAAAGAATGGGGAATTGCCCACTTGTGTCCTAGACAACTGTTCCTCTTGAGCAGACCGTGGGATGAAAGTCTTGCGGTCTTCTTTTGAGTAGAGCAGCTGGTGATCAAAGGAAAAAGAGCTTACTTGAACTCTTAATGTGCAGTTAAAAGAAGTTAGTTCAACTAGCCCTCACAAAAGAAATATGTTTTTGCAATAGACCATGCCACAGCATTTTAAATTGGCTTTACATTGTATCTCACTGCATTTGAATGAGGTTTACGTTAGCTGCTTACCAGAGTACTTTAGCTCATACATTTCTGTTTCTATGCCACAGGACCATTTTTGAAGTAGATTGACATGCACCAAAGAGTAACTGCAATAACATTGCTCCATATTTCTGTTATCAACCAGAGCACTGACATAATTACTGATTAGGCAATTATAAACATGCATCAAGAATTCTCTCTAATGGTATTCCAAATTAGTGATACAACTTATCAGTGGATGTTGCAGTGAGGCAGATAGTTAATGTAATCTCTCTACTACATTCAAGCTGTGTTTTGGCTAAAGTATTACAGTGATGGAACACAGTAACACAGCAGGTTGCCAGGAAGGAAAGAAAGGGGTAAAAGAAGACATGGCACAATCCCAACCTCGATTATGAGAAGAGGAAGAGATTTAGGATAGCCACTTCCTAGAACTGTGATGGTGAACCAATGGCACACGTGCCACAGGTGGCACACAGAGCCTTCTCTGTGGGCACACCAGCTGTTGCCCCAGCCCAGCTCTACCACATATGCACGTGTGCGTCCTGGCAGCCTGCTGGTCTTTGGGTTTCTGCTGCGCATGCGCAGGATGCATGCGCAGGACCCGCACACATGCACAGGGGCATTCACATTGCATTTTGGGGCCCCACGCGGCACCCCCGTGCCCCGTTTAGGCTCCCAGGTTGGTGCAGGAGGCTTTCCAGGCCCAAAACGGGGTGTAAGGGGTGTGCATGTGGTGCCTTGTTTTGGTTTTGGGTTGGTGCAGGAGGCCTTCCAGGCCCAAAACAAGGCACGGTGTATCCTGTTTTGGGCCTGAAAGGCCTCCTGCATCAACCTGGAAGCAAAAAATAGGCGAGGGGGGGGCGCGCTTGTGGAGGGGGGCACATGCACCTGTGTGGCGGGTAGGTGGAGCCTGGGGAGGTCACACATGCACATGCAGGGATCATGTGAACATGTGCAGGAGTCGCGTGACATTGTATTATGGGTGGGGGCGCCTAGGCACGCTGTTGCACGTGCTTTTGGCACGCAACAACAAAAAGGTTAGCCATCATTGCTATAGGGAGTTTTGTTTGTCAGAGTAAGGTATGCTTACCCTATAAAGTGTAAGGAAAGAGGACACTCTTTGTCCTGGAAGCCAATGATGGCTATGGTTTAAGCATATCTCCAGGTTATATAACTGCTCTCTCTTGTCCAAAATAGGGAAATTCCCAAAAGAGACAACTATGCTGCTTATTGGGATATAACCTCAACATACTGTGTTTCAACTAGCCTACTATTTTCTCCAGATATTAATCCATAGCAGAATTTATCATAATATTAAAAAAGAAAATATGAGATATTTAGAATGGTTTTAATGTCACTCCATTTCTTCTGATGATTGCTCCTGAAAGCTGCATAAAGATTTGAAGCAGCATTTGTAACAGTATAGAATCCATAAAAACTTGACTTTCACATGACCATGGTATAATCAGCCAATGGTCCCCTTATGATCACACCTCCATAAATGGAATGGAACCAATTCCCCCCCCCCCCCAAAAAAAACCAATTTCCAATGCAAAAAACTGGTCTGGAATAATATTATGGTTAACAGAATCAAAAACCACTGAGAGGTCAAGAAAAACCAACTAGGTTGCATTCCTTATACTTCTCTTCCTATATAGCTTATTCAATAGGTTTCACAACCAAGACTTGAAACCAGATCAAAACAAAACTAGATAATCTGCTTCTTCCAAGAGCATCAGCAGTTATGTAGCTATCACCTTCTAAATTCCCTTCCCCTGAAAGGGGATATTAGCAGATTAATTACTGTTAAGATCCAGAGAAACCAGAGCTAATTTTTTTATTTATACACCACTTATATTCAGCATGTTTTCATTCTTCAAGGATGAAATTACCTCTCTTTCAACCTGTTCAGCTAATCCTCTGAAACTTGATTAACTCAGCCATGATGTGTAGAAATTGAGTTGAGATATAGTCTAACACAAGTTTCTTGCCCATATTCTCAGGTCAAAAGAAGTGATAATTCAACATAACCAGAGACGTCCAATCTTGGATGTTCATAAAAGTATGTTCTAGCCTCTGTTGATTATCTTTGTGCCATTTCTGCTATTTCAGCCATCCTCCATCCTACCTCATTTTCTGTAAATCCTTTGGGAATACATGATGTTCCAGCATCTAAAGGATTAGCAGCAGTACTTCGTACTACAGGTTAAACCCTTATCCACAAGCTCAATGCCTATATTTGTATCACATATCATACATTTATTTAGAAACACTAGGTTTTATTGAGTTAATTTGAACAAACTCAAAGTCTAACAACGGGAATATTCAGTCACTAAAATGTGGCATGTATGCAAAATGAATGCATCTGAGTCTCTACAGTGTGTTCAGTTTATTTTTCACAATCAAGTAAAAGTTTTGTTGATGTTAAGCTTACTAAGGCCTTGAAAGAGTGTAGAATGTAATGTGAGATGTGGAAAAACACCAACCTTTATCCTATTTGAAGGAGCAGAAATAATTATACAAAATAGAATATATGTAGATTCCATTTAGACTACTCTAACAAAAAAATGAGAAGTATAAAATGTAACTCCACCATGTGCTCTGGTAACTTTAAATTGAAACAATTAATGTTAGGGCAATGACAACTGCTTGAAGATACTGCATCACCTATGAGGAAGAGGGGGTGGTTCAGAATTTTTTTAAAGAAATACTCTTATCAGTTGGGTTGTGAAAAATTACTCTTATGTTAAATAAAAATAAGGAAAGGCAAAGTCAATGAAATCACCACCAGTTTCCTTCGGCTATTTGAGTCCAGGTTGACACTGAGACTTATTAATCACCATCTGTTGTCTGTTTGTACAACATAGTGAATCATAAATTAACTAAGCAGATTTTAACCTAGTGTATTGTGTAACCTTAATTGTTTTAGTTTGCAATTCATGTGTTGTACAAATCCAAAAAATCAGATTAACAAAGAAAAACAGAGTTATGATTAAACATGAATGTGTCTGGCAAACACATTCTACAAGTTGCAAAGGGAGAAAAGCAGGTTAAGCTTTTCCGTATAAATATACGGCTCACATATACTTTCATTTTTTTGGTAACACATACTGTTTTCTACAATCAAGATCCTTTTAAAACTAGAATCTGTCTTCTAAATTATTAACTATACTTTATAGTCTGGTGTCATCTATATATCTGATAAACAAACCTTTACATTATAAATCAACAACCTGTATTAATGATGCCAACCCTTTTTATAGTGCAGAACAGCCATTCAATAATGTATAATCAGTTGGCTGACAGTAAAACGTTGATTTCCCATTAGAAATTGAACTGCCTTACTGTTGTTCCTTCTTCCTAAAGAATCTGTCTCACATGTGTTGCCCTGAGCTGAATTAATGAGAGGGAGAGAGAATTAGGCTTATTTTTGGCCTTTCAAAGACTTCATTTTTTTCCATTTTTTTCCTAGTAGAAAACACACAAGCAATTAGAGCTTAGTGGGAGCAAGTAAAAAAGTATGAATGGGACAGTTTTCAATATGACAGCTGAAACCATGAACTGATCTATTCTCTTGGCCTGGCAATTTATAAAAACTTAAAACAGAACGGAGCTTAAGGACAGATCCCAAGGATATTCAAGGTCACACACTTTTCAAGATGACAGCAATGGGAACACATTGAGTATGACTTTTTTCCCTTTTTTCTTCCTGGAAAACCCCTTCTCATCTGCATTGTCCCCACAACAACAGTCTTGTGGGACAGGTTGAGCTGAGAAACAATGACTGGCGCCAAAGCTTTCACTGTGCTTCAATGGCTGGATGTGAATCTGGTTCTTCCCAGTTCTTGTCCAACAGGTTAGCAAATACTTTGTAAATATTTTCCCCCTACAAGCGATCATAAACTGCTGCACATAGAATAAATTGCCCTATTTTAAGCATTGTCAGATATACATCTGCAACTCGGAAATAAGAAAAAAGGAGAAATTTTTGCCAAATGGAGATAAACTATTAACCTAGTCTAATAAAGATCAGGCAAAGAAACAACATAGAAACATTTCCTTGGCAATGTAGCTAATGACAATGCACACGCCATGCATATGAAGAAAACTGTTAGCATATGGAAAGGACAAGCAGAAAAATGAAGATAATTATATGCAGGAAATTATTTGTTGGGGAAGCTGTAATACTTTATTCAATTTGTACATCTAAATTTATAATCTGTCAGAGACTGCAAAAAAACTTTGTACTTTTTCTTGCCTTTGTTTTGTATGACAGTTGCTGCTTTGGTTCTGTAAGCATACTATTTCTTAAACTTAGTAATTACAATACCTTCTAATTTTGCATAGTAGAATAGTATGTACTGTTACTGAAATTTCAAAATATTTTTGCATATTCAAATTACTTATTTAAAAAATTACATGGCTATCTATTTTATAAATGATAATCCTAGGCAATTCAAAATAGTAATCTAAACTCAAAAAATCCCCAAAGAACTATACTTCCCAAGACAACATCACAAATTTCCACCAACTCTGCTGGGTTCGCTTCCATCTCAGTCTAATCAAGTGAACAGCTAGATCTTCACAACCCCTGACAAGGCTAATAGAAGTGGCTCTTTGAGCTGGGGGGGCGGGGGAGGCTGTTCCAAAGGACTGGGGCAGCCTCAGAAAAGTTGTGCCTTCATGGTCTTCCCAGATGACACCATTTAACAAAATGAAGCTGGAGCTGACTTGGTGGGTTGAACAAATTTCCCCAGAGAGATGCTATCCTGCAGAACATGGAACTCATTTCATTCAGGGCTTATCTGGAAATGCATGGGAAGCCAATGCAGTTCATGCAACTGTGGTGTGACATGAGCAAATAATGAAATATGTGCTGCTCCAGTTCTGAGTGGTTTTCAATAGCAGCCGCGTGTATAGCATGTCACAGTAATCTATAGACAATAGATTGACTAAGGCTAGGAGTAGTAAGAATAATTGTGAGCAAAGCCCCCCTTAACCACAGCTGCCCCTGTTCTTATTCAGTATTTTCCTTATGAAAGTTTGTCGATGCTGACATTAGATACTAATACTTAGATACTTGTTTGTGATCTCATGAAATACTGTATGTGTTGGTTTGGGGATGCCTCCTGCTATATATCCATCCCTAGGAACAATAGGTGTTGTATTTTCTCCATTTGTACAGTATCTGCCTTATTGTTGATTAATGGAGGCCAAAATCTTTAGCAAGAATTTGGCAGCTCTTTCCAGCCTCCTGAACATCAACATGAAGACTGCCTGCATCTCTTTTGACTGAGGCAAGATTCAGTTCTACAAACATATGAAGAGCAGATCCCAGTGATGACAATTAATGTTTGTTTTATAGGGAAGGAGCCCTTAAACTTCTATTGCCTCACTCCCTGAAACTTGATTCAATGTATCCCTAAGATAGCTGATTATCTTAAGGTTTCACATATCTTTTCCAACAAAACCAATGAATGTTGGCTTGGCATGTTAATAAAGACACTGTACATTGTTGCAAGAATCTCTATTAACAGAATGAAGCTCTAAACACACTGTGAGTCACAGTATTGGACGGCTATGAATAGGCAACAACTTCATCTCAGGATTGTATACTTAAAAAAATATCTATGTGAAAATTACACACATTCCCCCCCCCCCCCAACTATCAATACACAATGGCAATCAACAGCACTAGAGAACGTTATCCCACAAATGCAGAAGAGGCTGCAGTTATCAATGTCTTCTTTCTTCTTTCTAAAAAAGCATATGGAATTTCAATTGTCACACAGTCCTTTACTGTAGCTGTTCCACTTGTCATTGAACAAAACCTGCATCCAGCCAACTCTTAATAATGTACCTTGGTTTTCACTTTATGGTGCCAGAAGCATACTGAAAGAGTACACAGATCATGATCTTTCTGAATGACCTTGCTTTAGCCAAGTGATCACAACTCTCCTCCCTATCCTTCAAACTGAGATTCAGTTTGAACTTTCCTTGGCAGGCTCCCCAACACCATTCCGGCCAGCCCTCTCTTCTTTCATCTGTATCCACTCTTCTTTCCGACCCCTGAAAGGTGCTGAAATAAGCCAGGGTAGCGGCCAGAGACACCTGATCAGGAGCGGGTGAGGGTGGGAAGAATGGCCGGGCCCGCAGTTGCCCTCCATCTGTGCTTTTTCCCTGTAAAGCAAGGAGGCAAGGCAGGGAGGAAGGAGGCACCTGATCCCTTTCGGGGCGCCTGGGGTCAGTGTGTGTCTCTTGCAGCTGAGCTCCCAAGAAGCTGCGGATAGCGGGAAGGTGGGAGGAAGGACATCCCCATGCCCCTTCCCTGTCAGGGATCATCTGCCAGCTCGCTCACCTTGGCAGCAGCGTTCAAAGTCGCGTGTCCGCTGCCACCTTGGCACCCGCTCAGCTGCCGGGCGGCCGCGGCGACCACCCGCGAACAGATCATGGAGGCGGCCATGATCGACCTCCCTCCTGCGGGGCCCTGCCGCTCCCGATAACAGCCCCGCCCGCCCGGCGCCTGCGCAGAAAGACAGGAACTGATCCGAAGGCCGCCGAACCTCTCGGTGCGTTTATTCTTCTTCCTGCTCCAGGGAGGAAGCGGAAACCACCGGCGGAGACGCCCGAGAAAGTTATCCTGCGTTGACGGCGCGTAAGACGTCTTGAGCTCCCTTGGGCTTTACTTCGCGGGCACGTTACCTTGAAAGCGCTTAAGTTTTGATGCCCCGATTGCTCCGCCCCCTCCTTTAAAGTATTTTAGGGATTTGATTACGTAGCGTCGAGATGTTTCTGATTCCTAGCGACCGCAGACAGATTTTCTCCATAACGATCTACCCCTAACCTGGCCTCTCGAGTCGCGGTATCAGCCATCGGCTCTATAACTCGGGGGTCTCCAAGTTTGGAGACCCCTACTATAACTGAGTCTTTCCCCTTGCCGCTGATGTCGTTTTTCGTTCCACCTTTCTCAACGTAACAGTAGCTGCAAAGAAAGCTTCATTTTCTCTGCCTTTTATCCAAAGAGCTTTAATTTTATTTATGTTATTGTGAACATTTTCAACGCCCCCACTCTTCAACGAATGGCATGCAGGAAAAAAAAGAGGCCTCCGCTTCGCCGAAACTTATGAAGAGGTGCCAGAGGTTAAATGCAGGCGTAATGGGCCGGCCACCTCCTTTAAAGCGGGGTGGTTTTGCCCAGCAGGAGCCCTTGCATGGAAGAAAGCGGCCTTAATTGAATATAAGGCGAGGCTCCGGAACAGAACTGGGGCTTAAAGCCGCGTGAATTTCCTTTTCCCTGCGCAGGACTTGACGCCGAGGTCACCAGGGGCCGCTCTCCGCTCGCTGGCTGCTGCTGCCGGGCTGCAGTACTTTCCTCCAATCTCTCCCGAGGCTTCACCTTCCGGCCCACAGAGGCGGCGGGATGGCGGCCGGAACGAGCGGGGAGCAGAGCAGCACCAGGGAGAGGCTGTTGGCTGCCTTGGACGATCTGGAGCTGCTGGCCAGGTGGGCGCTGCGGACCGTCGTGCCCTGGATCTCTCCGGGGCCGCCTTTGGCGCTCCGCTATGGGACTTGGCGCTGGCCGTGGAAGAGCCTAACCAGGAATTAATGAGGGCAGCTCATCTTCTGGGCTGGTTTTATTTTTATTTATTTATTTATTTCGGGCTCCTATCCTCGGCCAAAGGGGTGGTTTAAAGCGGGACTCGGGGCGTCTTGACGTGCACATAACGTTACTGGTTAATAAGTACCCGATTTCAAATTACTGATTTCTAGGTTCACGTGACAAAGAACTATTTATATCTCGCCTTTATTACTTTTACAAATAACTCGGGGGGGGGGGTACATGTCCAACACACCTTCCTCCTCCTATTGTCCCCAGGACGACAACCCTGTGAGGTGCTTTGGGCTGGGCTGAGAAGAGTGACTCGCCCAGTCACTCAGCTGCTTTCATGGCTAAGCCGTGACTTCAACTCACTTGCTTTCTAACCTGGTGTCTTTGCCAGTAGCCCAAACTGGCTAGTGGTTAACCATAAAGTGGAGTTTTCCATTTCCTTGCAAAACGGTTGTGGAGGATTGGCAGACTTGCAGGAATAAACTTGAGAAGCATCAGTTGAGGGCAGTGTGCTCAAGATACGTTAGGATATAACTCTTGTTCTTTTTTTGAATCTGGCCTTTGTGTGACAATTGTTCAAACATTTTACATGTTCAAGTCTGGGGTGTATGTGCAAAAATTACTTTTCTGAATTGAATGTAGATTTATTTTGATGCACCTATGAGCAGAATTTTAAAGGTTTGCTTTACGTTGCAAATGCTACTTCACCTGACAATCCATGGTCATTAACAATTGATGATTAGAAAAAAAAAATCTACAATGGCCCAACTGGTGCCATCACAGACAGGATGTCCACTTTAAGCACTATGCCCTTTCTAGCTCAATTTCACAATACATATACATATATATACATATACATATATATATATATATAATCCCCATCCCTGTTTGTTATCTTTTTACTATAAGACCACTTAAATTATTTTATTTTATTTACTAAACGTTTATTTATCAATCATATTTTTATAACAATTATTTCAGTCAAATATCAAATCTAACTGGATTTATCTTGATTAGCTGAAACAATGGGGGAGTGAAGTTTAAGATGAAAGGAAGACTTAATTAATTTGCTTTGGAGGAATGGGTAATACACTAAAACTCTCTCTTTTTTGCTCACACACTTATATTGTTTTGCTTTAGAGAACTGATTGAAGTTTTGGCAATTTCAAGAAATCAGAAACTAGCACAACCTGGGGAAGAGAGCCAGGTAAATAATTTAAAAATCTTATAAAACTATAGAAAAAATTATTTTGTTAATTATCTACAGGTTGACCAGCCTGAAAAGTAAAGTAATATTTCTCTATTTTTACTTATGTTATTATATGAATAATTTTATCCTTTTTTTTATCCAGGCCCTGAGATTTATAACTAGAGCTATTAGAAAATCTAGATAGCTACCGTACTACAAGATTTTATTTTATTGGAAATCCTGAAATTGACAAGAGTCACATTTCCCTGTCATATATTTATTTGTTGCACAGATCCTGGAATTGTTAATTCAGCGGGATAAAGAATTCCAAGAATTGATGAAACTAGCTCTTGATCAAGGGAAAATCCACCATGAAATGCAAGTATTGGAAAAAGTTGTAGAGAAAAGAGACAATGATATTCAGCAGCTTCAAAAACAACTGAAAGAAGCAGAGCATATTCTGGTGAGTTGAAGTGCTCAATATCTTTTGATGTTTGTGCCTATTAAATCAGTCATACAGAAAGTTGGTATAGTTTATTAGTATTAAATGTTCTAGTAAATGCAAATTAGGCTAATTTATTTTTAATATCTTCAATCCTTTCCTTTGGTTGCTATGTTACTGCAAGTCAAAGTTGTCTATACTTTCTTGAAATCTGTTTTCTTTCTCTATGCTAGTCTTTAGATTTTTTTTCTTGATATTTGGATGTGCTAGCCAGTAACTGTGTGAATATTTTAGATGAATCCTGCAGCATGTTACTACAGAAGATATAATGGCTCCTTAAGCTTGAAACCCCTGGTTATAGCAATAGCACTTAGACTTATATATCGCTTCACAGTGCCCTCTCTAAGTGGTTTACAGAGTCAGCATATTGCCCCCAACAATCTAGGTCCTCATTTAACTGACCTCGGAAGAATGGAAGGCTGAGTCAACTTTGAGCCGGTGGGACTTGAATGGCCAAACTGCTGGCAATCAGCAGTCAGCAGAAGTAGCCTGCAGTACTGCATTCTAACACTGTTGCCACCATGGCTTTTATCAAATTGTTGTCTAAATTTATACAGCATATGGAATTGTAATTAAGCAAGAGGTTGAATTGTACGATTCTTTGGACCAAAACCATATTTTGGCTAGCATGCTGTAGAAAATCAGTCAATTTAGGTTTTTTTTAGCATTTTATATGAAGCCAGCTACTTCTCATTTAATTAACAGTCCATTATTTAACAATAGTTTAGTACAATTGTAAACCAGGCAATGTATCAAGATTTTCTTTTGTTAGCAAATTGATTAGAAATATAGCCCTAAAGAAGTGCAGAAACATTATTGGGATCCTATTAAATAATCAAACTGTTGTCCTTAGACTTTTCCCTTGATTAGGATAACTTGCATATTTCCTATACTAATTTTAATTTCTGTAAAGAAGATGTATGAAAGAATGCACTTTTTATAAATCAGCATAAGAATAAATAGTATTTTACATATAGGCTACAGCTGTTTATCAAGCAAAAGAAAAACTGAAATCAATAGAAAAGGCAAGAAAAGGTAAGTGTTGTTTTTAATTATTTCTTAGGAAGTCTGTTACAACAGCCATAAGTTGAACATTGCAGGTCTCATGAAATTTATAAACATTTGTTTCAATCATAATTTATTTTCAGGAATAATTACATATTTTTTTAAAATTCATGGTACATTTGAAAAGCAAGACAATTCAGTAGCATTACATATCATTTATTCTTGTTCACTTCTAGGCATTTTCGGTCATTTGTACCTTGATAAAGCTGTGACCAAAACAAATTAAATAAAATCTTGCAATCTTCTATGAGAGCTTTGAGTCCAACAATAGCTTCCTATCAAAGCAGTTATTTACAAGAGGATTGAGGTGAAACTAAAGGGAACAACTGAACAACGCACATATTCCTGGTTTAATTTCTCTAGCTTTGTGAGGAAAAATTTTGGTGCTTCATGGAATGCTAGATATAATTGTGAGAAGGGGAAATAATGGCCTTCCAGAGATTTGAAAATTGCAACTCCCAGCATTGTTTACATTAGAGCAACAGGAAATTGTAATTTATGTAGAATTATAATGAAGAACAGAAAGTAAAACTACTGGAATGTGTCTGTTGTCTGTAATAAATTCGTGAATCAGCAGGGAGAAATGTTCTGAATGTTTGACTTTTATTGCATCAGTTTTGCACAATAATTTAATTTGAAGTCACGGGAATTATTTTCATTTGGGTATTTCAAAGAGTTTCTCATGAGAACCATCATACCATATGAAAATGTAGCACCTTACAAGATAAATTTCCATTATAGAAGAGAGATTGAAATGCACATAGAACTGCCAAAAAGAAAGAAAGAAAGCTCAGGAAAACAAAAGGAAACGATCATTTTATAATGTTAGTGCTTCTACATTTTTTTACTTAAAAGGACTAATAGTGAATTTTATGTTACAGAATGGATGGCTACATGCATTCATTGTATTTACATTTCTTACAGGAGCTATTTCTTCTGAAGAAATAATTAAATATGCTCATAGAATTAGTGCCAGCAATGCTGTTTGTGCTCCTCTAACTTGGGTGCCAGGTAAATAATATGTCTATATCATTTTATTTTTACTGATAGTAGGTATCTTCATATTCTTTGGTAACTGCAAATATGTTTATGTATACTACTACTTGTTAAATTTGATAAGACAGGTAATGCAAAATACATATTTTCTAACATGGGAGTTTTATGCAGTGCTTCAGATTAAGGTGAAAGATGCTTTGAAGCACACATGCGTATGAATGTAACATGCAATTTCTTGAATCTGCCTTCTAGAATTAAGCTATCGCTTTAGAGGCAGCCTGGGAAAAGGAGTAGGTGCGTTAAGGAGTTGCCAATACTCTTGAGTTCTGAATCTTTTTTTTCTTTGACTCTGAATTTCTGACTACTGAATGCATGCATGCTTTGTGGTACCAAGTGAGCAGCTGTTAACTTATCTAAGATTTTTTTAATGAAGAGAATGACAGGGAAAAGAAATTATTTGTTCATTCATGCTATTTTTAAAGCTGGCCATTCATGAATGACTTCAGGTGGTTTACAGAAGGTTAAAACAAGTAATAAAGGTAAATGAAAGCAATAGTAAAAATGATCACAACAGGAAAACCACTATTATATATTTGACTTATATTTGCTTATTCAGAATTGCAAACAAAATAATTATTTTTAAGGGGATCCTCGAAGACCATATCCAACTGATTTGGAGATGAGGAGTGGTCTTTTGGGTCAGATGAACAATCCTTCAGCAAATGGAGTTAATGGACACTTACCAGGAGATGCACTTGCAGCCGGCAGATTGCCAGGTAATAGAAATTTAAAAGAAATGAGTCTGCTGTCAGGTATGTTCATATGCATACTTTATGTATATAAAGTACATATTTATTTATTTATTTTTGTCAAGTACGTATTGGTAATATACATAGATATATCATTGTTTATATACATGAGATAGATACAGATAAGAGGGAAACATTAGGACAGGGACGGTAGGCATGCTGGTGCACTTATGTACGCCCCTTTCATATATTCGTTTTTCATTATCTCATCCTGTCATCATCAGGTATACCGAGCCCTATATTTAAGTCTACTAAGGGGAATAAAGCCACTTTGAGGTTAATTTTTGTGGGTTTTTATGTAGCGCAGCCCCTTGAAACCAGATCAACAATAGAAGAATCCCCCCAGCCAGGAAAGACAAGGAGAAAAGGTAACAAAAAGTGAAGATTTCAACAGTACTGAAATAGATATAAAACACAAAAGACGCATGGCAGATTGTACTGTGTAAAAATAGGATTCCTTCATTGTACCTATGGAGATTCTAAATAATCCATGTCGTGCAATAGTGCTTTTTCAAAGGAGAAGTGGACTTTCTTTGTTTTTGCTTGAAGATGTTTCGCTTCTCATCCAATAAATTATAAACTGAAGAAAGTTCTTGGGTGAAAAGCTAAACACAAAGTCCAATTCTTTTGAAAAAAATAGCTTTGGAAGTCTTTGCTTGAGTGTCACGGCTGGAATACAGACAACACGAGAGGGCGTAGCCAATGTCCCAGCGCTACGGGTATCTTCCGCGTTCTGCAGGAAACCCCAAATCCCAGCTGTTTTGAGACCTGGAACTGGATTGGAACCAGGTCAGATACGCCCTGGCGGGGCATTGAAGAAGAGAGGCACTGGGGAAGGGGCGTGGCCTACGCCGCGGCAGAATGGAGTCTCCCTGCGCTCCGCAGGGGATATTCGAAAACTGCACCATATGGAGGCTCTGTCCAGTCGGAACCGAGTCAGATCCACCCAGGTAAGGGTGGGGAAGAAAGGGGCACTGGCTGGGGGAGCGGCAAATCCCCAGGGAACCAGCCCACATCCCCTTGGCCTACGGTGATGGGAACAACCCGAAATGTTGCCCTAGCCGTGGCAGACATGATGGAAGGATTTCATTTTTAAGCAAGTTCGGAGTCATCTGGGAGAAGGAACTTCTAAGCGTTGGGCTGGAGAGAGTGAGGTGGAAAAGAAAAGGAAAGAACACTGGT
>JANHGD010001851.1:123533-134469 GCA_027560375.1 Imantodes cenchoa
GGCAGCAGAGTTGAAGGCACGCCTTCAACTCTGCTGCCGAAGCCTCCTTCCCAAACCTCTCACCCGCCCCTTTAACTGTGGGAAGGAGGCTTCAGCGGCAGAGCTGAAGGGGCGGGTGGTAGGAGGCTAGAGAAGGAGGCGGTGGTGGCCAGAGGCAGAGCCCGGCCAAGAGTGCCTGCCAGAGAAAGAGAGGCTCCCAGCATGCCCCCCCTTTCCCCAGAAAGTATAGGGGAGGCTTATTGTTGGGAGGGGGCTTATTTTAAGATATGTCCCGAAAAGCCCTATCGGGCTTATTATCGGGACATGTCTTATAGGGGAAACATGGTATATCCCGTAAATGTACTTGGGTCACACCCTAACTAAATCCTAAAACAAATAGCAATTGATTGTCAGGACTGGAAAAAAAATTCTTGGATGAGAAGCAAAACATTTTCAAGGGAAAAAAAACCAAGAAAGTCCAGTTGCCTTTTGGAAAAGCACCTTTGAGACAACTATGACCTAGGTGATTAAGAGTTTAAGAAGCTAGTTTCACTGAGTTCAGAATATTTCCTTTATTCATCTCTTTTATGGAGTTCTCTAGATGCTTCAAGCAGCCAAATATATCCTTCCCAACAAGTTGTGAAACTGCTCTGATATCTTGAAAACTACAAAAAATGTGATTTTCAACTGCGAATTCTTAGCATTTGTACAATGGTTTCACTTCTTCAAAGTGCTTCACATACAAGAACTGCTAATTTTTACCAAATCCCGTAAAATAGGCCAAGCATAGTATTCCAACAGTGTGGAACACTACTCAGTATGATAATTGCATAGACAAATTCAAGCTCATAGCTTAATGTAGAACAAGAACCCTGCCCCCATCAGTAGCAACTCAGTAAAGAACATTTTCCATACCTTTGCTTCATACTTGACTGCAGTTGATAGAAGAGCAATTGCATTCTCTTCAGAAATGCCCTGCTTAATTGTTTGTTGGCAAAGCTTCTTTAGTCGGTTGTCTCTATAGAAGCTTGCCAAGTCTAACAGGCCTGCCAAAAGAGGGGGAGGGGGAATCAAGTTTATACACAGGCTAGAAGGAACCTTTAGTAACACATAACTATAAAATACTTCTGGAATAAAAATGTTGCTAGTAATGTCACTTATGAAAAGCTGGTGTTTTAAACATAATTATCTGCAAATTTAATATGCATTCTAAATGGTGACTGTTGATAGCAGTTCTAGGCTTAAAAAATGAGGACAATCCGGAAATATGGAAAGAAATCAGCGAATCAGCAAAACAAAAGAAGATTACATTAGTATGCGTTCAATCATCTTATTGCCTAAATCAATCATTGTATGTTTACAAGCTCAGACAGATTGTGTACAACAGATTAGATGGGGCACCAATTAAGACTCAGTGGCAGGGATCTTTAAGTATCAGCTCAAAAAGAGACAGAATGAGTCAAGAGTTGGCATTGTTTATAATTAACGGCTTCTCTTAAACGTAACACAAAATAAGAATCCTTAATCCTTCATATTACAATTTACTTCTGGGTTTATAACAAAACAAAAACAAATCTCTCTTTATCTATACAATGAAAGGCAGAAAGAGAGCAGTAGCAAAGAAGACTGAAGCGCTTGCGCAAACAAAAGGGGGGGTGAGGAAGGAGTAGAGGAGATTTCAGTTGGAGCCTTGATAGAAGATTAGCTAGGTAACTTTGTTCAAGGAGTTCTCAGGGAGAGTAGAACCCTCTAAGATGCAAAATAGCTGCTTTCAGACAATGGACATCTTGTTCAAATCAGAGTAACACAAGTGCAGTAATTAATAGGGAACGGGGGTGGAAATATTTGGTACCAGATTTTATTTTAACAAAAGTCAACAACAACAAATGTTATGAGCAACTGACTAGGGAGTTAAGTGGCAATTAGACTACAAATGAGAAATGGGATGAGTTCAGTCTATTCTGGACATAGAAGACATAGAATCTCAGTCTGAAGAGATTCCCCACCCCCCAAAAAAGAACTCTGATAATCTAAAATATGTGGACACGTTTTGGAATAAAGAAATAAATAAAGACAAAACTAAGGAATCCCTCTGACTTTTTTCTAAAAAGATTGTTTTAGCACAAGTATTGTTCTCAGACTCATGGAAAACATACTTTTCTAGGACCAACTGATATTTTTCATGCATTAACTCTTTGAAATGTAATAAAATATTATGGTTCAAGAATAACACCAGAACACAAAACCAGACAAAATGTATGTTTAGAACACAATTTGAGGGGTGAGGAAATAACCTGTACTTTGCAAGCAACACGTTCCATTCTAGTCTTTATCGACAGCTGTCTATTATGGAATTTCAGGTTCAGGCATGTAACAGTAAGACTGGGTCAAGAAAATGAAAGTCTGGGGTGGGGTGGAGTCTCAACATCTTTTCCCAGAACCCCTTGGACATACATTTTAACTTTTCCTAACTTAGCATACAATAAGTACTAAGTAGATATACTATATTATAGTTATGGCTGCCATCAGTTTTACTTGACATAATGATAAGGTGTTAAACTTGTATACTGCTTGACTCTCAATGACTCTGGGTGCTCATAATAATGAAACAAATTATAATAAAATCAACAAATCATAAGAGATAAAGGCCAGCTTAATCAATTTTCTAGCAATTTCTTGATATGTTTTCATCATCCTGAAAAGCAAGAAACTGATGAGAAAAGGTTCCAAGTTGTACAAAAGACATGTTATGACCCAGGTCACCTAGGCAAAGGCAGGCATGGATGGAAGTCCTTTGTTGCCCTGTTATCTGCCACAACAAATGGCCCTGTAACAGCTGGTAAGGCTCCAGCCCCTATTTCCCTGAAGGCAGCCCCCTCAGTCCCTCACACAAAAGCTAGTCAACAAAAAAAAACCCAATTTGTAAAGGCATAGAGGAAGTCCGAAGAGAAGGTGCAAACTCATGAGGCAAGATCCAAAGGGCAAGGCAATTCAACAGGGTCAGGCCAAGTCTATGAGGCCAAAGGCAAGTCCACAAGACACAGGCAGAAACAAAAGTTAAGGCTGAGTTTTTCCAAAGCTGGGGCAGCATAAGCCAAAGCAAACAATAGTTCCTGACAAACTCCCCCAGCTTCTCCTTAAGTCAACCAACACCAGGTGTTCCTTGTGGGGAGGGGGCATGGGTACCTTCTCCCAAGCAGCTTCCAAACATTCCAAGAGAGATGGTCCCAATTCCGACTCCTCCGAATTGGGCTCCAATCATGACATGACATGACATGACATTTCCTACCATTTGAACCAAGCTACATGTTACGTCCTGGGGTGATCCTAACCAGCCAGAGCTGATATGGATTTAACATAGAGGTGGTATCTCAAGAATCCCATCCACTTCCTTGGGAATAATTGGATGGAACTCTGCCTAGAAATCTGGAGAAGTCTGTGCCTCACTCATTTCAAAATCAGCACTGCTGGAGCTCAACTTCAAAAAGATCCAAATGACTATCCAAAAGATTCTGACCATGAGTCCTGATTCTTGATCTCTCAGAGGTTTTTGATACCAACAATCATGGTATCCCTCTGGGTTGTCTGAAGGGGCTGGGAAGGGAAGGCATTGATCTTCAGTGGTCTTTTACTTCTTCCATGGTTGATTACAAGTGCTGGTAGGTGAGAAAAGGTGTAGCCCCATCCTCTGTGATATGGTATGCCACAGGACCTGACTTTCCACTCCTATTCCATTCCTATTTAACAACTACATGAACTACTGAGTGATCTGTCAGTTCAGGGTTAAGCTTGGAACCTCTTTTCATCAGTACATTTCTACCCTGGGCTATCCAAAGCATTTTACTGATGCCTGGACGTTGTATGTATGTGGATGGGGAGGAATCAGCTTCAGCTTTGGCTCAAACCTGTCAAGACAGAATAGTTTTAGGTCCCCTGTGCCTGTCTTTTCCATCATGGAGTGGCTTCTTTGCCTATGAGTTAAAGAGACCATCACAATTAGGGAGTTTCTGTCCTTTTTTTATACTAAGCATTTCGAAAAGTCAAAATTTGCTTCAAGATTTTAACAAATGTGTGGGGCATCTGGTCTCTTTTCCCTCTTTCGCAAATAATAGAAATGGGAAAGGAAATTCTTCCTCATTCTCCCTTCTCTGAGTGCCAACTTAACAGTGATTTCCCAATTAAATGGAAAGACAGTTCAACATTGGAACTATTACTCCACCATCTTGAAATCCAGAATTATATCTTGTGGAGTTCTGTGCTCAAAAACCTCCCAAGACAGATTCCAGCAGAAATATGTTCAACTCAGCAAAAATGTTAAAATGGTTTTAAGGAAAACTAATATATTAGTTAAATTGCCCTTTTTGACATCTGTGACAGCTTCATGGGAATGAGCTGCTTCTATTTTAACTCTTCTTACTCAGTGTTTTGTCTGCCTACCAGTTATATTATGGTAAAATCTCAATTTAACAGACTAATTGAGGGATAAGATGTTTGCTATTGAGGAAAGTTTGATGAGTCCAAGAGTGAGGATTTACATCATTTGTATAATGATATAAATTCATTTCTGAATTCTATTTGTATCATTTCTGCCGTAATTTGTTCTACTCCAGTTAAAATCTACTATATGGTAAAATAAGATTTCACTGAATTACTTATATATAGAATTGCTAAGTAGTTTGCATTTAATTTGCTCCTGTACTATTTCTTTTGTGGACAATTGTCAGATGAATTTTTTCGTAGTTCCAGTGAGAAATATTGGATTTTCCTATACAAAGGTAAGCTGATAGTATCTTGGACAATATCAGCTTACTTTCAATGAAGGTAACAGTAGCAAGGCTTAATTTTAATTTAGTGCCCATGCCTGAATTTTTTGCTGCTAAAGCAATTGCTTTTTCCAAGGTGAGACAGAAGAGAGAAAAGGCTATAATGAATGCTTTCAATTCTCATACGTACTCACCAAACTATACACAGTCAAATAGCTTTAGAGCCAACAGAGATGACTGAAATCCTAACTATGCTGTTACTACTGATTAAAACAAAGGATGCAACAAAGGACAACTAGGCTACTTAAATCTTTCTTAAAACTATTCTCATAATTATTCATAGAAACATTAAATTATGAAAGAAAAAGACCTTTAATTACCAATTACTAACATCTGCAGGTGCCTATATTTATTCTATATATATAATATATAGAGAGGGTTCGGGCAAACTGGTAGTTCTGACCAGTGGCTGGGCCCGCCCACCTGCCCCGGCGCTATCCTGTCCTATATAATCACTGTGTGTTTGAAGCCACGCATGCTCACATTTTCGGTTCTGGGTGAACCGGTTGTTACATTATGTGACGCCCACCTTTGTATATAGTATATAGAATTCAGCAATATAATGCTTCTTCTTATAACTTATTGCACAACTTGTTATACCAGTCTGTTTATTTAACTTTAAGAGCCGAGGTGGCGCAGCAGTTAGAGTGCAGTACTGCAGGCTACTTTAGCTGACTGTGATCAGCAGTTCAGCTGTTCAAATCTCACCGGCTCAGGGTTGACTCAGCCCTCCATCCCGCCGAGGTAGGTAAAATAAGGACCCAGATTGTTAGGGGCAATGTAAATATATATACATTGCTTAATGATGTAAACCGCTTAGAGAGTGCTTGCACTTAAAGCAGTATATAAGTCTCACTAATAATTAAATTAATAATATAAACTTTCCAATAGACTCTCAAAATTATTGGGGGGGGGGGAGCTTGAAGTACTTACTACACAGTAATAATGAACAGTGAGATTAGAGTTCTCATAGGTCCTTTTTTCCCCATATTTTTCAGGACAGTCATCAGCCCGTTGACAGAATTCACAGGCTAAAAGATAAAAATAATGTTATGTGGACACTATGAAGTTCTACTTGTTACTGGACATATAACAAGATAACCAGAACATCATGCAATAATTTAGGATATTTTATAGATTTCTCTGAACTATTAAGACAAACTAAATCGTAATAATTACAACCCCAGAAATTACTTCTGACCGCATTCATAAATAAACAATGCCACTTGGAAATTTATTTATTTAGCAAATGTACATGGTTGCATATCTTAACCAATTAAAACCAGGTAACCAACAAAACATAAATAATGAAATAAAAAAATAGAATAATCATCAATCTATTTAAAGTAGTTGAGACTCCTCACAGATTCTCGGTAAAGAATCTCAAGTATAGTATAACAGGATACACATATTAGGCTCTAGAAGCAAGTTGGTTCAATGGAAGGCATGTTTCCCATGACATTGTTTCATAGAAGGTATGTGGAACGTGCCCACCATGCAGATCTGCTGTGATGGGCTGAAACCACTGGAGACGGGCAGGACCTCAAGTATTTGATTCTATACCATGTATGGCTTTGAAAATGACAACCAGCATCTTGAATTATACCTAGAAACGTACTAGAAACCAGCGCAGTTCATGTAGCAATGGAGTCAGGTAGATGTTCTCCACTGCTACCAAATGAATTCAAGGCCAGCCCTATACAGAGTGGATTGCAATAATCAGGGAATGGCTAAGGCATCAATGACTGTGAACAGTGCCTGGATGTAACTGGTGTACAAAATGGTTTTGTGCAAGTGGCCTCCTGGGCACAGCTGCTATCTGCTCCAGAGAGATCTGTGGCTCCAGCAGGACTCTCAGGCTGCACATCCATTCTGTCTATGGGCATACTATTCCATACAAACAATAGATTTCCAGCTGAAGGGAGCTCTTGAACCCCCTGCCATTTAGTCTTACTAGAATTGAGAAAAAAAACCACTTCTTCCCCATCTAGATCTTTCAAACATCACTTGGGCAGGAATCCATAACTGAGTAGCATCAGCATTCTGATACTTTATCCTATGCCAATGGCTTTATGTAGATGCAAATAGCAGTAGGTAGAGGGCCTAGGGCTAATTGTCACCCCCCTCCCCCCCCATAACACAGACTGAAAGTAAAACAACAATAAAAACTGTGTTTGCCTATCCCCTCCCAATTCTCCCAGTTGATCCAGAAGAATGTCCTATCTACAGTAGTGAAAGCCACTAAAGGAACCAAGGAGGGCTAGAACAAATACAACATGCTGTCATGAACTTGCCATAAAAATAATTAATGCTATCCTACTGCTGTAACCTGACATGAGGTGCAACTGAAACAGATCTAAATAAATTTATTTCCTCCAGAAACCTTGGAAGCCCCAACTCTACCACCGTCTGCTCAAGAAAGAGCAGCTTGGAGAACTACCAAGACCATATATCTTTGATCAAGAACCAGACGTAGTTACTGATCTGGAAAACTTAGTATTAAACTTTATTAATCCAATTAGAATTCAAAACATTAACAATGTAGTGTTTATATAGTCATTAAAATGCAATGATGATTAGTAATAATTACTACTGTGCTTGATTGTAAAAACACCCAAAGCACATGTTTAAATTAGTATCAGTTCTTTTGTCACCAAGGTTACTAAGTACGGGAAAGGACAGAGTTTAGTGTTCTCCAATCTGGGAACCATATAATTTCCATAAATCCCAACCAGCATGGCTATTGCAGACCCACTAATTGAAGGCACCAGGCTAGAAGCTACATTCATTAAATCAAACATAAATAGTTAGAAACACTTACATAGATTCTGGAAGCATCCAATAATGTTCTTACTCATTCTAGTGTTCTCCATTCAACTAAGCCATGAGAGAAAAAAATCAATTGCTATGTGATATTAAACTTTTAGTCTGTGAATTATCTAATCCTCTATCATTTTAATAAAAAACAAACTATATGGTAAGAAAAATAAAGAACTGCATACACAAACATAAAAACACACACCCCAACATGACAGGGGCATTGTTCTTACTTGACATGCCCATTCTCAATGTGCTGAGAGAGAATCCAAGGAATAGGAAGGGAATGGTTAACTGTGCCTTCCTGCTCATTAGACTGAGTCAATCAAGTCTTTGTAGCTATGCCTCTTTTATCTACTTCCCCCATTTTCGAGGAAGGCGTGATAATTGACCTGATCGTGATGCTTGACTTGACTTGACCACCCCTGGACACTGGGCCAGACGGCAGCCAGAGTGGATTTGGATTCTCTCTCAACACCTAAGAGAGTGGTAATGTCAGGTAAGAATAACGCCCCTTCTCCACGTGTGCTGAGGAGAATCCAAGGAATGGGACATACCAAAGCTGGCACGTCCTAAGGGTGGGTAGCAGTCTGGTCCAGAGTTCCCGAGTCTGTGTATACCTTCTGGAGGACTTGTCTGCCGAAGGCTGCTTCAGCGGAAGCCAAGGCATCCAGCTTATAATGCCATATAAATGGGGATGGAGAAGACCACATTGCTGCTCTGCATATCTCTTCAATGGAGTCCTGTGTGGCCCACGCTGCTGTAGTGGCCGCGCTTCTAGTAGAGTGTGCTGTCACTCGCCGAGGCTATGGAAAAGCCTGACGTTCATATGATTTTGCGATGCATGCTTGTATCCCGTTGAGGCTGTGATTTTATTACCCAATGTGGAGGGTTGAAATGACACGAACAAGGACTCCGATCTCAGAAAATAGGATGTCCTCTTGATACAGATGCGGAGAGCCCTCCTGACATCCAAAGTGTGCCATTTCTTCTCTAGGGTATGGGTTGGATTAGGAAAGAAGTCCAGTAAAATCAGTTCTTGTGCCCTGTTAAATAAGGAGTTGACCTTGGGTAGGAATGAAGGGTCCAAGCACAGAATAACTCTGTTGGTATGGAAAACGCACATATCCTTCCTTATTAAGAGAGCTGCTAACTCAGAGATGCGCCCCACTGAGGTGATAGCCATGAGAAAGGAGACCTTGCAGGTGAGGAAACGAAGACTGGCAGAGTGCAAAGGTTCAAAGGGTGCAGAAGAAAGACTGTAGGACCGTAGGTAGATCCCAGGTGAGATATCGGTGTACTGTCAGTGGCTTTAAGTTAGTCGCACCTCTGATAAAGTTGCACACAATAGGATGCCGTGCGAGGGACTCCAGTTCCCCACAAGATAACATGGACAATAAGGTGGCCACTTGTCTGTGTATCATATCGGGCGATAAGCCCTTGTCTAGTCCCACCTGTAGGAAGTCTAGGATTCGGGCCACTGATACTGAGAAGAGATCAATAGAGGCTTTGGAGCAACAGGTGCAGAAGATTCTCCAGGTGGAATCATAAATCCTGTTGGTAGATGGTCTCCTAGAGGCTTGAATGGTATATATCACCCGGCCAGAGAAGTTGTCCAGCTTCAGAGCTCTCCGCTCAAATGCCAAATGGTTAATTGGAGCCATTGTGGCTCTGGGTGGAGGACTCCCTGACTGAGGGAGATCTTGTCTGCTGGGATTCTCCAGGGTCTTGGCACCGATAGGTTGACTAGATCGGTGAACCATGGCCTCCTAGGCCAGTAGGGAGCCAAGAGTAGTATCTGCGCTCTCTCCGCCAGTACTTTCCTGATTACCTCTGGGATGAGGGAAAACAGAGGAAAGGTGTATAGCAGCCCTCAGGTCCATGGAATGCGGAGTGCGGTGAACCCTTCCGCCCCTGGTGTTGTGAACTGGATATAGAACCTGGGTAGCTGGCTGTTTGCCAAGGTGGCGAACAGGTCCAGGATTGGAGGGCCGAAACTTTCGGATAGTGTCTTGAATAGGTCAGGGTGCAAGCACCATTCTGTGTGGTTGACCGTGGCGTGGCTGAGCCACTCCTCCTGTACACTGGATGTTCCCAAGATATGTTCTGCCCGCATGTATAGAAGATGCCGTTCTGCCCAGTGCCCGGCTTCTTGCATGAGGTACCTGGAGTGGGTGCCCCATTGGCAACTGATATGGGCTTTGGTGGCTACGTTATCTGTTAGGATAAGTATGTGGCAGCTGGGGATGAGGCCCTGGAACCATCGGAGGGCTAAGTGGTTTGCTTGGACCTCTAGCCAGTTGTTTCACAAATCCTCCTGCGACCACTGGCCTTATGCCATCTGGGTCTCCATGTGAGCTCCCCAGCTGAGCAAACTAGCATCCGTGGTGATGGTGAGACAGTTTGGCTCCTTGAATGAGCATCCCTTGGCTGTGGCCGGGGTCATCCACCACTGGAAGTACTGGAGGACCTCTGGTGGGACCCAGACTCTGGTAACTGAATTGTTCCTGCCAGATTTCTGGTAAAGTAGGAGGACCCAATGTAAGATCCTGACATGCAAATGTGCCCAGGCAACAATGGATATGCATGACACCATCTTGCCTAAGAGTTGTGAGAAGAGGACCAGGGGCACTGTTCGGCTCGATCAGATCCGGCTTGCCAGAGCTCTGATGCTGTCCTGGCGTTCTTGGGACAGGAAGACTGTGCATGATGTCATGTCTATATATGCTCCCAGGTGGAGTATCTTGTTGGTAGGGGATAAGTGGCTCTTGTTGTAGTTGACTGAGAATCTGTAATCCTTGAGGACCCAGATCATAAAGCGGAGTTCCTCTGTGGCCCGGAGGTGAGAGGAGGATTGGATCAATATGTCATCCAGATAGCACTGAACGCGAATAGGGATGGTTCTGAGGTGAGTCGAGAACACTGCTAGGATCTTCGTGAATGTTCTGGGTGCTGAAGATAGGCCGAATGGGAGGGTCCTGTCCTGGTAGTGCTGGTTCACGTAGCAAAACCGTAGGAATCATTGGTGAGCCAGTAATATAGGCATCTGTAGGTATGCTTCCATTAGATCTACTGACATCAGGAAGTCGCCCTCCCAGATGCTCTTCAGTATGGACTGAGGGGGGGAGAAGGGGCATGTCCAACGCCGCGGCGCCACAAGCTTCCCCTCGTCCTGAAGGGGAAGCCCGATACCGGCGCCGTTTGGAGACTTGGCTCCCTCGGAGCCAAGTCAAAACCACCCTGAAGGGGTGGTGAAGAAGAGGGCATTGGCGGGCGGACTGGAGGGGGCTGCAAACCCCCCAGGGAGCCCGCTCAGT
>JANHGD010001852.1:46602-56897 GCA_027560375.1 Imantodes cenchoa
TACTATTATTATCTTTATTTTTATTACTATTATTTTGCATATATCTACTTTGCCAATGTTTATGCTTATATCAATATCTTCTATCTTGTATGTGCTTGACAAAATAAATAAATACAATAAATAAATAAATATCAAGAGAGCACAAGAAGAGGAACACTGCACAGAGAGCCAACTGTATGAGCCCAAACCATACCATGAGATTCCATGGCTAAAGGCAGGTTTGAATTTAGGTTATCCATGTTCAACAATTCACTGTCCTACCCAGACTCCTGGACTCGCACCTCCTGTTTGAGGAACAGAGAGCTGGTGTGGCTGGGGGATGAGCTTTGCACAATTTTTTTGTGCACCAATTGCGCTCCTTCCTGGATCAGAATGGCCGGATAACAGTCATTCATGCCTTAATCACCTGCTGGCTGCTCTACATGGGTCTATCCTGGAAAACCATACTGAAGCTATAATTGGTTCAGAACGCAGTGGCATTCTGGGTGTTTCTTGCTCTGTTCACATGACAAAACTACTCCAGAAATTGTACTGATTCCGAACTGGTTTCCAAGTCATGGTGCTAATTATCACTTTTAAGGCCGCCTATGCCATAGAACCAGGTTATTTGAGGAACTGTTCTCTCCCAGGATTTTTGCCTACCCTATATGCTCTGATAGAGAGGGTGCAGTTCAAATCTTTTCATTGAAACAATGTCATCTTGAAGGACCCAGAAGGTGTGCATTTTCAGTGGTGGTCCCTATCTTATGAACTTCCTTCTTCTTGACTTATGGTTGGCCCTGATTCTATTTTTCTTTGGAAAGGCATCAAGACCTACCTCTTTACCTGGGCCTTTTAATTATTATGGATAAAGGTGCTACTGCTGCTTGAATTGCATTGTTTTAGTGCTTTATTGTTTGCAAATATAGTGGTTTTATATTTTGCTGTGTTGTGTTGATTGTTTAAAGAACTGGGGTTTCAGAGGCCAAGAATCAATTTGTTTATGTTGATCAGCCATATAAATGTTTTAAATAACTAAAAACCACATTACTTATACATTGCTTGATAGGCAAAATACGATATTGACGGTCTAGTTCCTGGCAGTCATCCTCCTCCTTGTATTCTCTTAATAGATAGATTTTTTTTTACTAGTTTCTGAATTTCTTCCTTTCTTTCCACAGCCAGATAGTCCAATTATTGATTATTGCCCCAAGGACTATGTTTTCATCAGTAGCTTTAGGGCCTACAAGTCCAAATGCTTTGGTGCTCATACATAGGCATTCAACAGCAACTCTTTAAAACAGACATGTCATTTCCAGGGATTACACGGGAGCAGCAGAAGGAACCTGAATAATCCTGGGAAGTGATATTGCTGCTTTAAGGAGTTGGCAACAGGTGCTACTAAAGCACTCCGCTGTGAGGCACATTTTCCCTTTCAAAGCTAAAGTATGACAAAGCCCTACTATCTGGAGGCAGCCGCAAAGGTGTCTGCAGCAATGGTCACTTAGCTTCAAAACAGTACCTACAATCAGATAAAGTCCTGGCCTACCTTTTCTGAAGGGTATTTAAGTATTATCTTTTTACCTTGCAATTTTGCAAGATAAGTTATACAATTATTTCAGTTAAATATTTGCTACATTTTATTGTATTCTATTCTTGTTATATTATATATGTTGTAACCTGCCCAGAATCCAATTGGATTGAAGTGATGAATAAATTTCAGAGAGAAAAAGAGACGGAGAAGTTCTGCATCTTCAACACTTTTGATTTCAATGACTGCTAAAAGTTCCAAAGAGTTAGCCAGAGTAACAATGGTGGTTAAGACAAACAATAAACTTTCACTTGAAATCAGAGATGAATGGACACATAATTTAAATTTCATGTCATATCTGCTTTAAAATATTTTATGTGCCCATAACAAAATTTAAAGCCAGAACTCTTAAGAGGAATGTACATTTAGAGCCTCCTTATTAAACTTGTAAGAATTTGTGTGCTCTTCCTATTTTCAGAGCTTCATCTTATTTATTGTAGTTCAGATTTTTTAGATGATTACCACCAGAGAGCGCTCCTCAGCAGTTTATATTATCTGAAGAATTTAGTCCACAGATCCTAACTACTCAAAGGGTGTCAATGTTAAAAAAATGATGGAAAAGTATTCTGAAATTATTATTCATAGAATCATCAAGATCATAGCAATTTTACAGAATATATACACAATACGTTAGAAGTAAATAAAATGTTATTGGGAAATAATTTACAACTACAAATTGCCAAAAGCAGATGCAAACCATTCACTGATATAGTCCTCGACTTACAATCATTTTAGTGACCATTCAAAGTTACAGTGGCAGTGAAAAGTGTCTTATGGCCATTTTTCACATTTACAATCATTGCAGGATCTCCATGATCACTTGATCAAAATTCAGAAGCTTGGCAACTGGCATATATTTATGATGGGCTCAGTATCTGGGGGGCATGTGATTACCTTTCGTGATCTTCTGACAAGCAAAGTCATTAGGGAAGCCAAATTCATTTAACAACTGTAATGGCTTTCCTTGAAGTCAGTTCCGATGATGAGGAAGAGCCGACTCTTGGGACTTTAGAGGGCGGCGTGGGGGAAAGTCAGGAAGACACCAAGGTCTCTGAGCAGGGAGTGAATGGGCCATGGGAAGGGGAAGAGGCCAGGAACCTAGGAGAGGCCGTCAGGAAACAACCAGATGAGCACTGAAGAAGAAAGGGGAGAGATGCAACTGCAGCCAGAGAGCTCAGGGACCCAATTAGAAGTGCGGGTAGCAAGGGAACATAGCTGCAGCTGGTCAGTGGGGCGGAGGAGGAACTGCCTCTGTCGCCAGATCCCAGAGCATGCAGAGCTGAACGGAGGGAGCTAGAGGAAGACAAAGGTTTCAGATTGGAGTGTGTCCCACCTTGCAACGGAGGTTGTCGAGGCTACTCGCAGATGCAGTCTCGCTCCTCCTAATGGGCTTACACCAGCTGGCACATGAAGCAAAGTGACACTTGAGACAACTCATCTGTTTCATGTTGTTCATGTGTTCTGCCTTTGTTGACTCCTGCTTCCAGACCTGTGCCTTGACCCTGTGACTGGACTTTGAACTTTGCATCTTGGATTTTGGACTTGGGTTTCATTTATTGTGCTTGTAGCTGGATTTCAGACCAGAAGTGTTGACTTTCGGACTTATTCTTTCTCCTCAGACTTGAGGTTGCTCAGGACTTGGATTCATTGGGTTTTGTATTTGTTTAGTGAGATGAGCTCTGGGGAATAATATTAGGGGCTTGAAAAACCTCAATAAACTCTTGTGGTGTGCGAATGTGTTATGGTTGTTAAATCATAATAATCAATCATTGTTAAGTTAACTTAACAATTAATCAAAATACAGCGTGGAAGACACTCCAGTCTGACAGCTTTGTCTTTTCATCTTCTTCTAGCTTTAGCTGAATAGTTTTTCCCTCCACCTCTGGATGTAATGAGCTATAGTGATGAAAGCAAATGTTTCTTTTCAGTGAGATATACGGAATCAAACAAATTTGTTGTACCTAGTAGCACACCAAAACTTAATTTTTAAGAAATTCTTAATTCTTTGGTTTTGTTTAATGTAACAGTAAACAACGAAGTCCAAATGAATACCTGAATCATGAGAGCAATATAAAACAAACCAATCATACACACAAAATACTGTTTCATCAAAACAAGTTCAGGCTTCTAGGAAGATTCAACAATCTGTACATAAACAAGAGGCTATCACTCTATATTTTAAATTACAAAGTACAGATAAACGTTACCTAGTCAATGAAGGCAGAATGATTCTTATGAAAGGTAATTGTGCCAATTTTGTATAGGTAAGAAAGGAAAAATAATCCTTATCAAGTGCTTTTCTAAACACTTGCAGATGAGTCTAGCAGACAGTAAATTGGTACATGATAACCTATATTCTTTAACACATTATGCAAAATAACACAGCAATAGGAAGAAAGTATTAGTATTGGTCTATCCATTATGCTAGTGTCAGTCTCAATCTTGACAGATCATCCATACTGGCATTTATGTAAAACATGCTCAAGCCCAGAATCTCAAAGAAAAAATTAACATATAAACCAATTAGCTCTTCATTTATTCCTCTTGGCTTTCTAAACATATTAACAAAATTAAATTTAATAATATATATGTATCTTCAAGTTTCTCACTGAGTCACACAATTACTTTTAAAAAGTTATTTTTATTATTTTGGAACCTAAAGGATAAATCAAGCACTTTCTATATACATGAAGAACAATCACATTTAGAGTTTTTGAACTCCTACAAAAATGGACTAATCATTTAAGGGGACTGGTGCTAATAATGGGATACCAAGCGTAAGAAGCTGAGACAAGAGGACAACATATTTGACGCATAATGTAAGTGAAATAATGTACGTGATATATCCTTCTTGAATCCAGATGAGCTTATTTCTTATTTTGTATATAAAAGAAATAAAGTAAATAGGTTTGGCCATATAGCTTTGATTTATTGCAAGGCAGCATGGTATATTATGTTCTTGCACAATATTTTATGCTATTTTATACACCCAAACCAATTAAATACTATTTTCATATTTCCTCATGGGAAGAGGATGTGTTAACATAAAAAAAACTTTGCAGGACTGGCAATGTTGCTTTTTTTTAAAAAAAATCAAATTTGTAAGGTAATCTGACTCTATAGCAACTCTGGGGAGCAAACAATATTAAAAGCAAATTGATAATAACAGAAAAATATAGGATACACACAAGTTTTGCAAAGACTGGAGCTGTTTGAACCCTTCAAGGACAGTGCTATGTTTGTCTCAACATGTTTTGCAAAGCATCTCTTTGTAACACTTTGCCCCATCCTGCTATTTAATATATAAGCTTTGATATATATTGATCAAGTTGCTACTATAAAACATCATAGTGGGTATTTAGCTACCACAGTACCAACAGTCATCAGTTCCAAACTTACCTGCAAATCCATAGCGAAGAAAATTACTTCTTTTTTCCAACTGAAGAATCCTTGATGGTGACTGTGTTGCACTGTTGAACTTAAAGAACAATATAATGCATACACCTGAAGGAAGCCACAGTAGGCAAGATACTAGAAAAATTAACATTGGATTCTGATCCTGTTTTTCTATGCATTTCATTAATGAGGTTATTAAAATCAATCTATAAAAATACCTAATATAACTGTGAATAAAAAGAGAGACAGGGTGGGGGCATGGGAGTAGCCAGTAGTTTGCTTTCAGAAAGTCTTGGCAAAATCAGTATTTCCATTTATAAGTAGTAAGTCAATCTAAGGAGTATAGTCATACAACTGGCTCATCAACTCAGTCTACTTAGTCCCAGAAAATGTAACTATGACATCACAGTTCTGTTTTCTGTTGTCATTAAACTGGTCACCAAGGGAACTGATTATTGAGATGACAGATGCAAGAGAACAAAAAGGAAAATAGAAAGGAAAGAGGATCCGGTTTACTCTAAGAAAGTTGTAGAATGAAATGTGCTGCAATTAGAAGACTCCTCTGGGTGTATCAGCTGACAAGTGACTAAGGAAATGAGTAGGACTGCCAACAGGTAGGGTGAGTCAAATAACCTCATATGTTATAGTACAGTAAACTAACTCAATATAGTAAACTAACAATTCCCAATGATTTCCTGATGGCAAGGGTGGAGATCTACAATTTGACAGACTCAGTCCTCATAGTCTGAATGGATGGTGTCATCCCATACTTGGATGTTGGCTCCACCCACTATGGAGAATAGTGTTAAATAGAAAATTAAGGACCGTAGTGGCTCATTTGGTTAGGATATTGGGCCAACAATCAACAGGCTTGCATTCAAGACCCGGTTGCTGCCACGGGATAGGGGTGAGCTCTCATTACTCGACTCAGCAGTTTGAAAGTGGGTAGCCGTGAGTAGATAGATGGTACCACTTTATTGGGCAACTTAATAGGGACATGAAAGGAGCCCCCAACTGGGTGTCCCCTGGGCAACATTGATGCCACCAGCTAATCCTTTCAATCTGGAAGTACTTTGGCATTCCCAACACAACTGCAGTAGCAGGGGGGAAAAAATCCAATTTATATTTTTGTCTCTTGGAATTCAGACGTATCTTGTACAGGTCTTCTTTTATTTTAACTTTCTTTCTCCTCAAATGCCTCTGTCAAAATGTGATTACCAACTCCATATCATTGGGAAGCTCTGAAATTGCCAAAGGTAAGTATGTATCTAGAATATATAATTATGATTTAATATAAGGTTCTCCTAGATCAGTGATCGCGAACCTTTTTGGCACCGAGTGCTGAAAAAGGAGCTCTTCGTGTGCACATGCACCCGTCTGGCCTGCAACCAGGAAGAGGAGTGGCCCAGGGGGCATGCGCACACCAAAGAATGTACTTCCAGGTCAGCAAGTCTTCTGGTTTCTGCCACACATGCGCACATGCTGATCAGCTGGCCAGCGCAATGCTCACGCCGGAAAACAAAAGAGCAGCTTTTCTGGTTTCTGGCATTGCCACACACACAAAGGCCAACTGATCATCGCATGTGCATACGCACCAGAAACCCGAAAGAGAAACAGCCAATGCCACGCGTGGCAGGCGACATGGCTCTGCGTGCCACTTAGGGCACTCGTGTCATAGGTTCACAATCACTGTCCTAGACTCTAAGGCTGCCTATGCTTCAAGTGATGATAGTAGATCTAGAAACATTCACAAACATATGTTCTTCAGGGATCACAAAGTATCCCTCTCAAACAAGTCTCTCTCAGTTGGAGAGACTGGTCAAAACTGTGCTTGTTTTGTTCAGCTTCCCAATCTGGGCAGTAAATCACCAGTGTTTTGATGCGTGACAACAGCTCAGCTCCCACATTGGCAAAGCTTGGGTAGAAATAATAACTGCAGACAAGAATGAAGTCACACACCACACTCCCACTGCTAGTGCAAGAGACATAAAGACTTTTATCCTCTCAGCAGTTTAAACATGAGACTTCTTCCTTCTACTTTCTCAAGTTAATGGGTACTTAGCACCATGTTTTGAGATTTTGAAATTAAATGACATTCTACATTTAAATAGCCGCAACCACCTCTGGTTTGGAAACCATTGATTCCAATCTTGCCCACCTCAACCTTCACATGTTTTGACAGAAAATAGTTGTCCTACAAACTACTTCATTGCTCAGGTATTTATCCAGGACATCACTCAAAATACTGCTCATATTGTCAAATTAGCAATAAAATTTGAGTTAAGTTGAGCTTGAAATATTTTGCACACCAGTGGAACCAAGGACAAGAACCTTAAATGAAATTTTGTGGTAGACAAACAGTAGCCATATGCAGTCTGTTAAAACTGAAACTGCTTTATATGGATCTAAGAACTTTATAATTTTTTTTCCCTCCAGGTAAATAAGATTGTTAGAGCATAAGATTTCTAATTTCTTTCTTGTTCAGCTTTGACTACACAGCATCAGTGATGAGAGATTTCATTCAAAGAGCAAAAATAGAAACGTCCAGGAGTTAGATCAAGAGATAATGTTATTTTCAATTTTCTGAGTGTCTTAAATATAAAGCTGGTATAGCATTTATTGATGTCTTAATTTCTGAAAGCAAAGATAGCAGTTGAGCTTTCAATACATTTGGCAAAACTTTTAAATATATTTTGTAAAAGGAATGGATATAAATACCAATCTGGTTTCAAATGAGTTAAATTCAATTATCCTTTATAAAATTTACACAGTGCACTTATCAGCATAATTAATATTATTGAATAATGGATGTTTCATTTAATAGTAAAGTATCTCATCAATGTTATAAAAAGCTTTTTCAAGAGAACCTGTTTTACTTATAAATCTTGAAAAATTTCAGGACGAAATCTGGGCACTAAACTTGATGGATTCATTTGAATTCTTTGTGGCACAGAATTCCTTTCATATCTGTTTCAAGAAGCTATTAAGAATTGACTATAAAATTTTAATATAGAGATGTTAATATAATCTGTTAAAACGATACAACATGAATTTCGTCTCTTTTAGAGTGGCTTAATGGGAGACATGTAGACTGGATAGTCTTACAATACAATACAACAACAGAGTTGGAAGGGACCTTGGAGGTCTTTAGTCCAACCCCCTGCTTAGGCAGGAAACCCAACACTACTTCACACAAATGGTTATTCAACATCTTCTTAAAAACTTCCAGTGTTGAAGCATTCACAACTTCTGGAGGCAAGCTGTTCCACTGATTAATCGCTCTGACTGTCAGGAAATTTCTCCTTAGTTGTAAGTTGTTTCTCTCTTTGTTTAGCAGAACAGCTTGCCTTCAGAAATCATGGGTGCTTCATCACAAGATTTTTAAGAAGAGACTGGACAGTCACTTGCCTGAAATGGTATAGGGCCGTGATGGCGAACCTATGGCACATGTGCCACAGGTGGCACGCCGAGCCATATCTGTTTTAGTCCATCATGGGGTGATCTGGAATTGTAGCTAGCACTAATCATTTGGAATGAATTTCTTTAAAATTGCTTGTGGTTAATATTAATCATTTTTTGTTGCACCAAACAAACCTACTCCATTTAACTACAACACATGGTAAAGCTTCTGAAGTCTTAGTTCTGCCCATGCAGGTAATAAAAAGTAGAACATAGAGCACATCCTAATAGCTTGCTGAAACGTATTGTACTGTACTCATGTGTGCTACACTAAGCTGTTGTTTAAATATCCCTTTCTAAATAACTGTAGGTGGTGAAATTTCATTACAAGATCCCGTGTAGGATATTGTACAGTAATTAGTAGAACCAGATGGTGAAGTGTAATAATAGTTGTAATAATAATAATAATAATAGTGAATAATTCCTAAATCTTGAAGAGACTTAGGCTATGGTTTATATTCTTCACATGCTCCACCCTTAACATTCTCTTTCTGATCAAACAGGCAGAAATAAAACAACTTTCACAAGTAGCGCCTATTTTTATCTAGATAAAAATATTCAGAGAGATAAGTATAATAATAAAACTGATTGCATTAAGCCATGTTTTATGAATACTTTATCAAGTTCATAAAACATGCTAAACCATGAACAATTAAAATGACAGTGGCTCTGTTCACTACTGCACACTAGGTTTTACATTCCAGACTTGGGAATTCTGGGAATTGTAGTCCCAACACATCTGGAAGGTACTAAGTTGGGGATTGAAATGTTAAGGGAACCCAAAGAAACTAAATTTTTGCTTAGTGTAATTTGTGGAATCATTAATTGTCATTCTGAAAAATTAGTCTCTAGTGAATTAGCATTTTAAATAGTTTCATTTTTATCTTCAATGTGCTACTCAAGAAGTATGACTGCCTTTTAAAAATATTAAAAGCCTTTTCCCTTCCTAAAAGCTATGTGTGTATGTGTGTGCATTTTGAGTCACATAACTGGGTTAGAGATTACTCTAAATAAAAAGTAGCATGTGTTTAATTAAATAGATTTTCATTAATTTAAGCTTTACAAGTGTCTGTAATAAGCCTGATTACTTTGTTAGAAACAGGCTTAAATGGACTTAATTATATTTTATCAACCAGATTAATATCAGTGTAACAGTTTTAAAAGACTCAGGTCATACAGTATAACCATGGCTTGAATTGATTTTAGTGAATCCAGTATTTAGCATACCCCTGCATACATTGGATAAAAGTAATTGCTTGCACTACTGTTTGTTTTCATCCCTCTGCCTACATCACTTCAGACAAATAGTTATCCATTCTTTTTTTAAAAAAACTGTTGTTTTTTGGAGCATTTACAACTTCTGGAGGCAAGCTGTTCCACTGATTAATCGTTCTGTCAGGACATTTGAGGGGCTCCTACAAAAATGAGGGAGTCAATCTATTTTCCAAAGCACCAAAAGGTACAACATGAAACAATGGATGAAAACTAACCAAAGAGAGAAGCAACCTAGGACTAAGGAGAAATCTCTTTAAGGCTGAGAGCGGTCAACCAGTGGAATAGCTTGCCATCGACTTGAGACTTTCAAAAAGAGTGCGGGATGTACACCCCAAACAAAGGCGGGTTCTAACTTACTTCACTGCCGCTTCGCTTCCTCCTCTGCCGCGTGGCTGCGCCTTGTGGGTGCGTGCGTTTTGCGTGTGCGCGCATGCACAGTGGCAAAAAATCCAAAAAGAACCCCGAAAACAAATTGGCGACCACATGCACAGTGCCGGAAACTCGGCTTCTGCGCATGTGCAGGAGAAAAAAAAATACCTGGGAAAAAAAATCCAAAATAATAAATAAATTCCAAAAAATACTCCCCCCCCCAAAA
>JANHGD010001852.1:73344-88190 GCA_027560375.1 Imantodes cenchoa
CCAGTCCACAATTTGCAAAGCTGACTGAGGAATTCTGGGAGTTGAAGTCCACAAGTCTTACGTTGCCAAGGTTGGAGACCCCTGATCTACAGGACATGTTAAGTAAAGGGGCTGGTGCATTTCCCCAGCTGTTTTCTCTCATCAACTATTATCAGCTGGACAAAAAATATTCACTAATTAGACTCAGGTTTTGTATAATTGTTTTGCATGGGGGGTTCCAAAAACAATCCAGAGGTGACAGACACTGGGAGTGGTGGTTATGGGGTGAAGCAATAGGAAACCCTCCCACTGTACTACAACTCTCCCAAAATCTGTTGGACTACTAACAGCTAACAGGAACATGGAGTAGTTCTGAGGTATGGAGGGAATTTCCCTCCTGCTTCACAGCATAGCTTCTCACTCACCCATAGCATCCAATTGAGGAACTTTTGAATTTAGTCCAATTTAAACATTTGGTTTCTCCCACAACTCACAGACTTCATGAGAGGGGCATGTCCGTAGCAAACAGCAGTAGTCAATAAACGTTGGACTGATTCAACCCCCTAAGACAAATGGTTGATGAAGTATGTTGAATTGTATCTACAATTAAAAATATTTCAGGATAAGAGAAAAACTTTAACATGAGAACAGTTAATGGCCACTTAAAGTGCTGGGAAAGGGATGAAATGAGGGCTTGTGGCATCAGAAAAAAAGAGAGGAAGGACATTTTTGAAATAATTAACCAAATAAGAAAAGACCCCTAACATAATTTCTGCATCTACAATCCTCTGACAGTTGAAATGCAATCAACCAAGAGTCGAGGACATAGTTTTCAGTGGAAGGAAATAATCAAAATCACTCTAGCTTAAACGCACCATTATCATGCAGTTAATTACAAAATACAGAATCCTACTCAATCCAAACTAAAGACAACAAGAACAACAGATGCACATCTGTAGATAAAGCAGCTGGCTTGTTTCCTTTATTTTGTCTCTGATGATTAATTAATTCAATAAGTAAACAAATAAAATATATGATAAAGCAACTGAGAGGAACCCTTTTTTCATGTAGGATGTCCTGGGTGAAATCACTAAGATGATCTGGTAATGATTTTTCACCAAGATCAGCATGACTTTGGACCAATCTCTGCCAATCACCCTATCTATGCTATGAAATGGTTGTTGTGGGATAAAAAGTAAAAGGAACACTATGTATGCTGTGCCTTGAACTTCTGAATAAAAGGTGAGATGTACTTCTAAATCAAATAAACAAATAGGCTGTATGAGCTACCCCATGTAGCTACAAAGAGAATTAAGGCTGTATAGTGCTAATTGAAAAGCAGGATCATTTATTACTAGTTTACATTATTACATGTACTAGTAAAGGAATTATTCTGGGAGTTCCCAAACTAAGTAGACTAAGACCTCACCTCACACTTTTTATTTATCCATGCGCAGCATCCTGTTTTCATAAGTTGATATGTTGACAATCCACCTATCAACTTTCAAATCCAGTTAACAAATTCCTGATGAAATAATTAATTCCCTATGTTTGCTGGCAGACCAAACCTTACTTTCTTTTATTACAGCCTTCCTTGTCTTCCCTGAATCCCCCACCCTCAGATGTTTCTGGAAATTGAGGGTACACTGGGAATAGTATCCAACTACAGGTGAAGAGATTTGTTGTGAGAAATATTCACCTTTAACATGAGTAAAAAAATTAAGACAAAAATCATGGTATTTAGTTCTCAGACACTTTCAATGTCAAATGTTCAATATATAAACTTACTTATTTAAGGTGGCTACAAAAACTAATTGTAGAAATTAAATTTTGAGGTCTGCATCTACATCTTAACAAAAACATTTTCTACATCTATTTGCACAACATTGATTTTCTATTCATTTCATTCTACTTACAGTGGCTATAACCACCTTCAATTTTTAGCTATGAACATTTTCTTGTGAAAATAACTATCAAAATCCATGTAACTAAACAGATATATTAGAGATTATTTTAAGGCAAACAAGATTACCAAATATTCTTTATTACTAAGAATGAAACTGGGCATAGACTCAATAAAAGTTAATAAAATTCAATGCCTGATCATATGCATGCTTACTCATAAACACTGTCATTTGACAGTTAATTACTAATTAAATATATAAATGATTGCAGCATCATAACAATATACATTGTTAATATTGTATATTTACAATAATAGCTCCTAATGCTTTGATAATTCAAAAAATAATTTCTCAGATAAAAGTTACATTCTTTTCATGTTAGGAATGAACAGTAATACTTCAAAATGGTTCCCAGGCCATAAATCCCTAACTGATGATGTTCACATACAAAATAAACAAGGCAAATTGTATTAGTATAGAGGGGTTGCCAACACCTCAGGATAACCGAATGTCTGCATATCTGAATCTTGGGCAGTTACCTGGTTCACACAAATAAAAAGTTTTAAGAACAATGATATAGTCTGTAATTACTTTACAAATCCAGGTAGCATGCTGATAATCTTACAAATATTAAAGAGCCCACTTGTGAACATGCCTCAATCCAATTTCTCAGAGATCCCACCTTGGCACTACCATATGCACAAATCCTCCCTCTTTCATTTGGAACTGTACTGTGAATGCAGTGCTGCTTACCTCATTAATAAACTACTGAAATAACTGTCAGAAAATATATATTCCCTGGACACCATACAAGTGTCTCCCACTTCAAGAACTGACCCATGTCAAATGTGTGCAAGTCTTCCACATGAGATGTTCAATGCACTTGTTTGGACTAACAAAAGAAGACTAGCTTTCTTCTAGTAGCATGCCCATCTTTGCTTTTTTCAAACTCAACAATTTCATCTGAACATAGATGAGCTGTAATTCATCTTAACTGTTAAGAAAGAAAGAAGCAAATATAAAATCAGTTTATCAAACATGCTTTATTTCACTAACATGGTTAAATTAACCACAATTAATTTTATAATTTGGACAAAATGATTAAAAAAAATTAATTTACAGCGGAAGTTTTCCACTTTGCAGTTTTAGGTGAGGTGGGGGGGCAGAACAGGGAAGATTTGCCTTGTTTTGCTAATGCATTTGAATGGAATCAATGAGATTCTCCTCTATAATATTAGAAATTAATTCTGTAAAAAAACAGATTTTCAGTAAGTTAAAAGTCTGAAATCTAACAGAAATCTGTTTCAACGTGAAATAATTCCTCAAAATACAGAAAGCAACTACTCAGATATACTCAGGTCCTAAATTAATTATTTTATTTTTGGTTTCCATTTTGGTCACCTTCAAAAGATTATTTTAAGAAAACAATATTTTAAACCAGTCTGCTTTTTCTGTTATTTCTTTCTCTCTCTTCTTTTTTTGGCATAATAACTTCAATAAAAGCATAAACTAGTAAATACAAAATGTATTAAAATGTACATAACAAATACTTTAAAAAGAGCAAAACACTTCAGCTGTTATAAGCTACCACACACGGTGAAATACAAACTGTACAATACAATGCACATTCAGATATACATCTATATTTGCTTTCCAAAGTCTATAACTTACTTTTCCATTCACAAATAAAATGCAAGTCTCTCTTTCTCTCTTTATATATACATATATTTTTATATCACTATGTACACAATATATTGTGTTTTGGCGAGATGACAGAAAACACAAAATTAATATAGATTAGAATTATTATAGTAAATATGAATTGAATGACAATACCATTTAAACCATGTGAAAAGGACCCACAACGGTTCACACTTACTTTCTAATTCTTAACTCATTCATTATAATACTGACTGTACATTCCATAACATAAAGTACTCAGTGTTATCATACAGGTTCCATAAAAATAATAACTCAAAATTCGGGGTGAATACAGTACAACAATGTTAACACTAAAACATTTTTTTTAAAATGCTGTTGTATTAGAACTTTAAATCCATCAAAACAGCCAGCAGTCTCAACAGCAAAAACACCAATAGGGAACTTTAACAATATAGTCACACTGAAGAAAACTATTGTAAAAATCCCATCCTCTGGTTCAGAGTTGTAAGAATTAATCGTGGGAAATTATCAGAATTTGAACATTTTGAATAAACATTCTGAAAAAGAATACAAAATTTTAGAGCAGCCACAGTAATTCAAATTTGTAATACATCATAAAAACAATAGATTTTACCCATAGTAAGAAAAAAAATACTTTCAAAGCAAAACACTCTTGATTAATGACAGCATTGACCTATAGTTCAGTATTATTCATATTGTAAGTTTAACTCATTTTAATTAAAAAAAGAATAATACTGAACTTTATTAAATTTTTTATCAAACTTTGAAAATATAAGAGTTAAGGAGGCTTACAAAGTGTTCACCCACGTGGAATACACAAATGTTCCCCTATCACTGTGTCTTCACAGCAGAAACTGGATTTTATACAGCAAAAGCATATAATTTCCTAACTTTTTGTATGTATGAAAAGCAGCAAGGAAGGATGCATCTGAGCAAGAAAACGGCAAGGGAGGCCATTAACTCCTTTGCCCAGTCATTTTCACACTCAAATTGCTTCTTTTCAGGTGTTCGTCATGGAAAGATACTGTGTTTGAAAAGGAAACCAGGCCCAATGGAAAGGATTAAGAATCTCATTTCCTAATAGAACCCTAATCCCAATGCTACTGGAAGATTCATAATAATTTAATGCCACATTAATTGGAGCTTTGCAGAACAGAAGCCAATGCCTCTAAGGACTGCTATTGTTGATTCATCTCTGTGGGTTACAGTAACTTAATCTGCTCTTAGCTTCCTTTGGGCTGCATAGTGGTTCAGTTCCCTGTTTTATTAAGCCATTTTGGAGGCAGTAATAGTTATTTAGGTCAGCAGTGTGGCACAGAATGACATTTTGTGCCTGGGTTCCAAATTCACTAACCCATCAATTATTTCATGGCTAGCAGGTAAATATGTTACCTTAGGCTTTTATTTAAAAACATGTATTTATGAAATAATTTATGTAGAATTAAAGTCAAATAATTTTACATTTACTTTCTCAGTATATCAGCTCAAATACCTGCTTTTATTAACCAATGTGCCATCCAATCTCCAAGCAGTACAAATTGTGTGCATATTTACAGATCTGTGGCATTCTAAGGACTGATACTCCGGAGTGTACCAAACAGCAACAATTGGTCTATTTGATTAAATTTGTTTAAGTAGTAACTTAAATTGCTGAACTGGAAAGGTGATTTGATAAATTCAGTATTCTTGAAAAACAATGTTTTGAAGATTTTTGTACCAACTGAAATACTATTAGACTGTATTGTTTTCTAAAATGAATTCTGGCAATGATTTTACACAGCAGACCTCTCATGAAATATTAAGACCTTTTGTTACTGAGCTAAACAAAGAAAACATTGCAATACTTTGCAGCAGTATTACTGATGGAAATTTGGATAGCTTTTAAAAGTGTGCTTATAGAGAAATTAATTCAGTTTTATTTACATTTCAATGACAAAGCAAACTACGAAAATATACCCCTACTGTTCAATTTTAACAGAATGGGCTTAAATTGCCAGTAGGAACATGACTTTGGCACTTCCAAAATCTAGATGCTTGGGACTTTCTTTCCCCTCTCAAGGAAATTTATAACTTGCTTATCTTTAGACAGAAATTATCTCCTGTAGTACCAGTTAACTGACCTCTGATTTATTATTGTACACTTATGTCATAAAATCCATATTTAACATGCCAGCTACAGTTCAATGTAATATTGCAGCTCAGAGAAACTTGCAAATATTCTAGTGCATTGTTTTATGTTTTGCTGGCTGCACAATTTTTTGAATGTATAATTTCTTTACCTTAGCAAAAATCATAGCAAAACTCAACTTGCTCTCAGAACAATGTTTTGTAGTTCTGAAGCTTTCCATGCTTAATTCACTTGATCAGTTTTTGATTCTTCCAAAATTTAAGAAATGTAGGTAGAATGATGCAGTCTTAATTAGTAATATACTAAATCGGCTTGTTGTTTTAAAAAATTAACTTAGACATTTATCACAAACATCAAAATATGATGTTCTCAATTCTGGCAGTTTTGTTTTCTGTGGTGGGAGGTTTTTTTAGCTGCTATGGTTAATTTATTCTTAAGTTATTTGTTTTGTTTAAAATATGTATGCACCTAAACACTGTAAGGCTTAATAATTTTCAAGTGAATGGCACAAGTACTCTTTCAAGATACAAGTATACAGTATATTGCAAGAATCAGGGTGGGGGAAGAAGTGCTGTAGCTATACTGAAATCTTAAAAAGAGTAAACCATTCATAGCTACATACCAATACTTGAATCTTAATATAAAAAGATACCATAAATGTAGAAGGTGTGACTGAAGTCAGAAGTTTCTCCAAAAGATTGTTAAAATATCACATTAAAAGAGACAAAGAACTTCAAGAAAACATCTAAGAAAAGCAAGCTGTGATACAACAAGCATTTGTTAAGAAAATGCAGAAGAAGTGCATTAGTTCTGGTGAGAGATATAGGAGCAACAGCTCTTACGAGATGTAGAGCCCATTCTGTAACTATGAGCTGTCCATATACTGTCATAGTCAGAGTCTTCAGAGAGGTCGGAAGGCTCCAAACGAGAAAGGCTACTGCGACGACCCAAGGAATCTAGACTGGATTGGTCATCATCAGCCAAGACGTGATTATGCATCAGGTCAGTGCCTTGCCATGCTAAGGATGTATGGGTGAAATGAAAGGGAGGATGGAGACAGGCAGAGGTGTGATGAGGAGGAGGACATACAGGATAAGCCACAACCAAAACAGATGAAAATAAAAGCAAAAGGTGATGGGAAGAAAAGGAAAAGAGAAAATATTGTTAAAAAAGCACCAAATCTTTTAAATCTCTATTTTGGTTGGGTTTTATCTACAAAATATATTTGGCACATACATTTAAAGACCAAAAAAAGGGAACTCTCTGAATTTTACTCTCTTGCTTAAAATGTGCATTTGCTTTCATGTTGCTTTTAATGTTCTAAGAAACCATGACTATAACATGAAGTTTTTTTTAAAAAGTGGGTAATTACATTACATTAGGTTTTTGTTTTAAGTCTTTTGAATTGATTCTTAAAGTTGGGCTAGATTATATTTCCAGAAGAAGAAAAAATCTGCTCAGGAATGCCGGTATGAACTTTCCCCAAGATGCAACTTGAGACATTGGGAATGCAATACATTTAGAAAATGTGCAGATTGGAAAAAAAATACTACCTAGCCATATTTAGTACACTTAGTACATTTTCCCCTTATAAGCCAATTTTGTTCATAGCTTCCTTTATACATCTGGATCTGGTATGATTCCCTGGGGGGGACTGGAAAAACGTCCTTATGAAAAAGGAAATTAGTGACTAGGAGTTGTTAGCATTTTGCCATCCTACACAAAATTCCTATCAGAAATTACTGTCATGAATACTTATTTGTATAGAAATATTCCAGACCAGAAGCAAATTTAAAAAAATTAACTTGTTCAGGAACTTTTAATTTAAAGGGAATGTGCCAATATGAGAGAAACAATTTTTAAACTGAAAAATGTCAAGAGAAACTGAAAACTATTTATGCAAGTAACTAATACTAATCAGCTTGATTTAATGAAAATAAGAACATAAGACACTTAGGACCAATTTGCATATACAGTCAGTGTCCAAAATAGTCGTACCCCGACATTATCCATATAGTTGCAGCCTTTTAGTGACACTAATATGAATTCTTCAACAAAGAAGGTTTGCAGTAGTTAAAACTAGAAGTAAAATGTGCTCACCAAGCAGCTTACCACATAGAATTGCCTCATTCTCCTTAGGCTCTCAATCCAGCTTTCTATAGGCTGCACATGTGAACAGGGCCATTTGAGACTGCCCTAAATGTCCCTTTCACTTCTATAGAAGATGGAGTTGGGCATGGGTGAAACAAAACCAGACAATTCACTGTGATATTTAGGACAAGCTACTACTGAGCTTAATGGAACCAGATTTTCGTACTGCTTTTCCAATCCTTTCAAAATTATATAAAGGCCTTTTCACATGATAGTAGACTTACAGGGCTATAATTGAAATCTTGAAATTATCTGTTCAGTGAAGACACGTATTGTCTACATCTTATGAAAGAAAAATACCATCAGGAGAAAAAATATGGATATTAGCTATCCCTATTTCCTTACAAAGTGAAATACATCAAAAACAAGAAGTGCAGGGAAGGTTTACAGGAGAGAAAGAAACAAAGAAGAGGAAAGCTGAAAAAAATTCATAAAACAAATAATAGGGTAGCCTTACTAAATAGTTATTCCTGGATGGCTATCATCATGGTAGTCCAGGACGTTAGGCTTTTGGTTCTTAGATATTAAAAATTATCTCGGAAGAAGGCAATGCACAACACCACTGTTGCCAGAAACAATTACATGGATGGATACTGTATGTCCATGTAATCATAAGAAGTTGAGCTACATGTGCCCTCTACACTACAGGATACTATGTAAACTCTCCTGTGTTGGAGTTCCACAGCACAGGATTCAAATAGATAATTAACATAAAAATCTTATATATACAATGAACTAATCAAAGCAGTTTAAAATGTAACATCTCTTTAAAAATAAGGGACTAGTGGCATGTGCAATCATATTCCATATGATAATTTTAATTGCAGTGAATGGCATATTCCCCATGCAAAAGTATTTCTTTTGTCCCATCAAAAAGGTGAACTCAGGAAAGATTATGTGTGGATTGTGTTCAAAGAAGCAGAATATTCTTATCTTGTGAAAAGGCCCATAGATATACAGTTATATGCAGAGGTTCAAGCATCATGCTCAAATTGTATGACTCCTTAAAGCTGACACAACTCTCTATGGAACAAAATTAAAAATGACATATCTCTGAAAATTTGAATGTATATTTTCTATTTAAAACAGAACAGTGAATATGACAGGTACAGAAGTTTGGATGTCTTTCCAGAATCTTTTTGTAATCTGCCTTTGGCAGAAATAACAGCTTCCAAATATTTCTGGTACCCTAATGTAATATGTACAGTGACACTTCAGCATTCGATTGCTTCAAAACTTGTTGAATTTTGTATTCAACGTGTTTTGAAGCAGAACTCTTGTCCCATCATTCATCTTTCTTCCAGTAGTCAATGCACAAGGAAGAACCTGCTGATGTCAGGTGCCTCATGACTCACTATTTCTTCTAGCTGAAATTATGGGTCACATGATACATGGCTTTTCGGTATTTGTCAGTTTTAGTATTCATCGCATCTTTCAGAATAAATTATCAATGAGTACCAAGGTACCACTGTATATTGTTTTATAGGTAAAAGTAGGTTGGATAATTTAGCAAGACAATGCACCAAAACACACTTTTAGTCCATAAAGGGAGGCCAGGTCAAGAACCAGGCATTGCAGGAATTATAGGATGCTACTTATAATTGACATAATCCTGAAATTCAGTCAGAATTTCTTTCTGCCTCTTTTATAACCAAGCAGACTCAAGATAGGGTTGAGTTTCTTTCCCAAACGTTCTCTTTCCCAGAATTCAGTTTTGTCTTATTTTTCCTTAACTGCTCCTGCATATCTTCTTCAAGGTTATCTATGCATTAATCTACATCAAAGCAACCAAGAAGCAGTCACAGGAAAGGAAGATAAATATTTATATACTATAACGTGTCTTTAATAAAAAAAACTTTGGGCCAATCTCAAACATGCAATCCAGGTAAGAGACATAAGAACATTTTAGAGCTAGAGAAGTTATGTAAGGAACACTGAGAAGAAAGTCTTAAAGCATTAACGGAGAGAATATTAGCTGACTACCCCCATTTGAAAACTTACAGGAAGAGTGTAGCAAATTTTGCACTTGCCATATTCACTTTTTTCATTCTGAATTAGTAAACAAGTACTATAAATAGTACAGATACATTCAATTTCACAGGGAAAAAATGTCATTTACTTCTTACAGTGGAGAGTTACATGCATCAATTTCTGTTCCCTCGGGGATTCAGCAAATTGTACAGTTTCACTAGGTTACCTAAACTTTTGCATACAACTTTGTTATCAAGCTAGAGCAGAGATTTAAATAAGAAACAGATCAAAGAAAGGAAAGCCATCTGCTAGTACTTCTCTCCAAATCTCCTCTCTCCCAAGTTATTTTCCAAATAATGTTTCTCTATGTGAAAATTTAAAAGTATCTTCTGTCCTACCTCTTATGGTTTGCCCTGTCATGCTGAATTTGCATTTCCCAGCAGCACCTCAAAAATGACAAAAGGATGATGCTACTAGCAGAATTGCCAGATCTGCATTTTGAGGAACCGGCAGAATGTGAACATAGAGGTAAAGAGACGCTAAAGGATACTGAAACATGACCTAATCTCCTGGACTCATAATGAATTTATTTACAATGCCCAATCTCTTAAAATACAGTTAAGTATTTAGGAACTATTATATACAAACCAGCCAACCTTCTCCAAGTACAAGACCAACTCCACTTGCTTTTGTGAAGTTCTGTTAAAATTGTATGAGGGTAGATTTTAAAAATAATAGTTTAAACAAAATCAGCAATCTTGAAAAAAGAAGCCGTGCAACAAATTGCTATTATCATTTTCCATTGCGGAGAAACACAAATGAAAGCAGTAGATTTTTTGATGTATGCAACGAAATTTCTTGCACTATGTATACTTATAAAATATACATAGAAAGGGGAAAACAGCAAAAAGCATTTTGCACTAGTTTTGTGTCTCAGTAAGGACACACTTGCATGAACCAAAAAGAATATGCTCACATAAGACTTCTCTCACGTTATACATATTGGTATATAAAAATATATTTAAATGACAAGCACCACCTCAGCACAGTTGTACCATTTGAAGCATTATCAATTCATCTTGTCCCACTCAATTCAGTCATCTATAGAATCATAACAACTTTCAGTTAATAGTAGTGCTAGTATCAAATTAAATAATAATGTCTGATTTAGAAGAGAATTATAAAAAGGCCCATACAAGAAGACATAAAAGTATCAGTGACAATTTTATAGCAATGAGTACCAATCATGCATACCTATGGTTCCATAACAATACAAAATATTTTATTAAGGTTCTAGGAAAAAAAAACCTCAGTAAAGCAAAAGTAGTTCTAGAATAATTAACTCTGTTATTAAAAAGTCAAATTCAATTCACAGGATACACAAAAGAGCTTTAAGTAATGTTCTAAAAAAACAAAAAAAGAATGTGACAGTTAACTGTCAAATATTAGCACATAAATTATTGTCTACAATGCATATTGTCTAAAATCTAAAACCAAAATAAGCATTAGGGAGATTTACTGGTCAAAAAAACCCTATCAATGTCTATATTGATTTCTTCATGTACAGACCAACTTTGACTATTCTGAAGAAAAAATAGCCTTAACCACCAACCACTTTCATCATTAATGGCAAAACTGTGCAAACTGATTCAAATCAACAAGAGTATTCCTTAGGTCACAGGTCTTCAAACCTGGCAACTTTAAGCCTTGTGGACTTCAACTCCCAGAATTCTCCAGCCAGCTATGCTGGAGAATTCTGGGAACTGAAGTCCACACGTGTTAAAGTTGCCAAGTTTGAGGACCCCTGCCTTAGGTACAGGTTACGCATGCGGGCAGATTGTCCGATTAGGTGCAATGCTTTACTTACAACAGAGGATCTCCACCACTGCAGCCTTGTTTAAGATTAAAATAACCTGGTCCCTAAGACACAGTGAAAGTTGAGCATGTATCTGAGTAACTGAAAATAGCAGCTTTGCTCAATATATAAAATGTTTTAAAATATAGAATAAAAATATACTATTAATAACTATAATAAAAGCAATTTTTGCTGTAGATGGATTTTTCTATCATATGTCTCATTACCAGTTTTGATAGAAACAACCACAGTAAGCCAGATTTTGGGGGACCCTGACTTACCATGAATGAGCCATGTGTTGATACAGTTGTTCACTCTCACCTGGCTATTCCTACTAGCTTAAGCAGATAAATAAATCCACAATTGTTCAATTAGAACAAAGATTAGGGGTAGGACTTCTAAAAAAAGATAAATGAATAAAAGGCTGCACTGGTGGCAGATGAATCCTTGGAAGACAATTGGAGATATATCTGTTATGCCTCCTTTCTTAAACAGTACAAGCACAACCATAAGAACACATTCACTAATCCAATGCAGACAGAACCTGATCCAAATTGTTGTTCATCATTGCTAACTATTGGGGTGAAATGCTCCCGGTTCGCTTTTGCCTATTGATCACGGTAGAGCCGGTCGCGAAGGGAGCGCGAGGCTCCGCCCATCCACCCGTTTGCTGCCATTTGGGTTCTTTTACCCTCTGCGCATACACAAAGTGTTCTTTGTGTATGCACAGAGGGTAAAAGAACCCAAATGGCAGCGTCCAGGCGGGTGGGCAGAGCCTCGCTCCCTTCGCGACCGGCTCTACCACAACCGATAGGCAAAAGTGAACTGGGAGCATTTCACCCCTGCTAACTATAATGGTAAAACAACAAGCAGGAAGTGGGGGGAGGGGGCTCCTTGACCCTCCAGAATGTTATCAAAACTATGTAACTTGAAGGCTCCCTTTCCACAATTAAGCATATTAATTAAACCTTGAACCTTGTTGTGCTGTTTTTTTATACAAATTATAATTGTACGTCAGGGGTTAACAGCTTAGAAATTCTAGTTTGCACAGAAGATAAAAAAAATCTAAGCCAAGTTTTCAAATTAGATAATAAAATTACAAAGCATTTCGGAGATGTTCAGCAGGAAGACACTGACTCAGAACTCATACATAGTAAGCCGAAATTTCCCAGAATAGTGAACTATCATTCTTAGTTTAAGCAGAACTTTAAAAAAACAACATTTAAAAGGTAAACCATATCAAACCATTTCAAGCATTTAATATTTAAGAGAGATTTGGCTTAAATAAATTAAAAACAACTGAATCAGTCAAGCAAGATTTATTCATTATCTATACTATTTGAAAACTTGCATGTGTCTAGTTAAGCGGCAACCCTGGCCAATTTTGAAAAATTAAGCAAGGCCATATCCAGTTAGTAGTTGGATGAAAAACCAGGAAAGATCCTAAAAGTAAAAAAGCAAAATCCTGTAAGGCGGCAAAGAAAACCACTTTTACAATTAAGAAAAGTACATGAATAAGTCTAAGTTTGATTTTCATTCAAAGGAGAGCACCTTTACTTAAACATTGCTGTAGTAAACGCATATTTAGGGTTGAGTTTGGAAACTTCTGTGATGACATTATCATCCATGTTTACTACTATTAAATTAAGAATACATAATTGTTATACATAAGCATTAGATTACAACAGAAATGTTCAGAGTGATGATTCTCACTTTACAGCAAAAAAAAACATATTCTCAGCAGAAACATTATCCATGCGGTATCAGGAGCTCTATTTATTTTCTGTGAGAGTGACCTCTTTTCAGTCCGGAGAAACTGCTCAATGTATTCCATGATGCAGTAGAGAAGTGAAAGAAAGTCCTAGAAAAGCCTTTCCCAACCTGTTGTCCTCCAAATTTACTGGATTCAGTTCCCATTGCCAAAGCAGTGTCAGTAACCATACTGCACATTCATTCAACAAATCTGGAGAACACTAGATTAGAAGAAAATGCTTGTGAAAAACACTATCACTGCATAAGAACATGGTCTGAAATCTGGCTCATAGGACAAAGGGAAAGGCATGATGTTGACAGTGGCATTCATTCAGCTGTCTCACAATAAAAATGGTGGTGTTTGTGAGCCGATCAAGAAAATGCGTACCTACCTTTTTGACTGTCAAGTAAAGAATGCCTCCAATTCTAAACCAAAAAGAAACTATGCCTTAGGTATTAAAATGTTTGCAAGAACATTTTTTTAATTAGAAAAGTAAACAACAAAGCCTAATAACCTTTCAGTAAGTACAACTGAATGGTTTAATGAGATGGTGAATGCACTAAAATGAACATCTAAAATTAAATCGTTAGCATGTATTATTCAAGAAATTCAGTAAGACATCATAGCAGTGTTGTCAACATGTACATTTCTTACTGCTAAATCTAGGAATCGCAAAGCACTTCTAAAAGATCAAAGGATCAGTGCAAATGCATATTTGCACAAATTCCTAATGAATTTATTTATGTACTATTTTCATCACTTACACCTCACTTTTCAGACCATACAAACCACTGACATCAGTAAAAACGAAATTTAGCAAGCAATTGTTAGATGGCTAAGATAATTTTTCTATTCATATTTTTTTAAAAACTTACTTGAGTTTAATGTTTGACGTGTTTTGGCACTTGTGCAATAAGCTTCAATGACTTTTAGAATCTGAGCATCTTCTTCTAATGCTGCTGTACCTATGAAATACCCAAGATACTAATTTAACATTACAATTATGCTGGATCTGACTCTCAAAATAAACACTGTGATTTAACGATTTATAGTGATACAGTCATTAAGTGAAACTTCATGTGATCCCAATTTGCAATTTTACTGCTGGCTTTTCTATTAACTCTGCTTGTAAGAAGTCGGCTGTGAAATGTGTAAATGGTGATAATGTGACTGCAGGATGCTGCAACAATCACAAAGGCCCACTGGTAGCAAAGGGCCCAAATCACATGACCCCAGGGATGCTGCAACACTTGTAAGTGCAAGGATCAGTTGTAAAGTTACTTTTTCAGTGTCATCACAACTTTGAATGCTTTCTAAGGGCAGCTGATTACAATAAGGTTGACTAAGCCTTCCATCCTTCCGAGGTGGGTAAAATGAGGACCCAGATTATTGGGGGCAATATGCTGATTCTGTAAACCGCTT
>JANHGD010001855.1:1794-13158 GCA_027560375.1 Imantodes cenchoa
TGGCTGCAGCGCACATAGTCAATCTGATTTCTGTGTTGACCATCTGGTGATGTCCATGTATAGAGTTGTCTCTTGGGTTGTTGGAAAAAAGTGTTTGCTATGACCATCGTATTCTCTTTTGTTCTTCTTGCAGACATTTCATTACCTAAACTAGGTAACATCAGCAGTGCTAATTTGAGTAATGAAATGTCTGCAAGAAAACAGCCAATCACAGAGAGCACCAGGGACTTCTCATTTCAACCCTGAGCTACAAATATTCTCCTTTATTGGTACTCCAAATTCTGCTGAATTATATCCATTGCTACCCATTCCCACCGCAAGGATAATTCTTCCCCATAAACCTAGCTGCAATTCTGTATACTGTAACCCTAGCCTAGGCCCCTGATATTTCCACATAGCTCAGTATGGAATCTTCTGCTTATTATTTCATTCCATAAGTGTAACCCCATTGCGGTGATAGATACTGTAATGCTGAAAATTTATATGTAAGTTAGCATCCATGGGATTATTCAACCCTCTAAATCTATTGGCAGACCATAGTTTATAACATGGGTTTCAGCTTTTTCTCAGTTTACCGTTTTTATTAAAGAGAACGCATGGATGACTGGCAATGAAGGCAACTAAGACTTTAAAAAGAGTCCCGCTGGCTTATAAAAAGCCCTGTGTCAGGTTTCAAATAGTGGCCACTGAGCAGCTTTTAGGAAGCTGAGCATTAGAGCATGAAGCTAACTGCATCTGGCCTTCTCAAACTGTGGCTCAGGGTTATGGGCAATTTAGAGGGGATTCATACTTTTTAAAAATCTGATCACATGGCAGTACTGTCAAAACATGCTCTGAGCTTTGCTCCCCCTTTTTTGGCTGTGGAAATAAGTCCTGGCAAAAGTGGGGTGAGTTTAGACAACTCCTCTCCTATTGCTTTGCATAGGAAAAATGTGAACATTGACAAAAAAAAATGGCTCCAGGATTTGCTCCTCGCTTGTTTCACTGTGTAAAACAAATGGCTTGGATTCTGTGAAATATGGGAACAACCCAGGGGTGGGTTCCACTTACTTTCACCACCGGTTCCCTCGTGCAGTTTCACTTCTGCGCATGCTCGGAAGGTGAATTCAGCCCAAAACACAGCTGAGGGGCTGCTCAGCTGTGCTTTGGGCGAAGAAATAAAGGTTGGTATTAACCCGGGACGGGCGTGAGGGCTTCTTTCGAAGCAGAGGACAAGGAGAAGCCATCACAAAAAAATTGGGGAAAAAAGATGGCGGCGCCCACAGGCAGTGCCCGAACTGGATCCGTGATGCCATTGTTGCGTCACCAGCGGGTCACTAATGGTTCGGACGACCAGGAGGAACCCACCCCTGGAACAACCCCTAAGATATACAGGTGGTCTTTGACTTACAACCATTTGTTTAGTGACCATTCGAAATTACCACACCAATGGGGAAAAAAAGGCTTCTGATCATTTTTCACATGTATGACTGTGGCAGCATTCCCCATGGTCACATGATCAAAATTCAGACTTTGGCAACTAACATGTATTTATGTCAGTGTGCCCAGAGTCATGTGATCACCTTTTGCTACTGTCTGACAAGCCAAGCCAATGGAAAATCCAGATTCACTTAACAACCTTGTCACTAATTTAACAACTGCAATGATTCACTTAGCAACCATGACAAGAAAAATAGTAAAATGGGACAACACTCATTTAACATCTGTCTTGCTTTCCTCAGTTGTAGTCATACGTTGAGAACTATCTGCATAAATTAAATTTTAACTGTAAATCTAGGTTTGTTTGGTTTTTTTGCCATACTTTGTTCCCTATGAAATAATTAGTTTTATTCATGCAAGTTGGGCTAGGATTTCACACATATTTCATTTTAGGGAGTTATGGTCTCATAACATTTGAGATCCTCTGAATTATTCATTTTTAAAATATTATTCATCAGTTTAGGGAATTGGGAGGTCTCTATATTGTCTGCTCTTCATGTTTCTTTCGGATTTCAATTTCAAAGTAGGTTTCAATTTACAATTTTAACACAGATTCTGCCACAAATCTAACATGTAAATTAATGCCAAACCAATCTTTCTGGGTGGCAAATTCTTTGGGAAACAAAAAAAATAGTATAATTCCACAACTATTTCAATTTTGTATGTTCAAATTAGAGAGATTGGACATACAATGCTTTCCTGTAATTGGATGCTGGAAAATCATAACTGACATTTTTTTAGATGCGGATAACACATAATTGCTTAATATCAGATTGTGTTTGAAACTGGGTAAAATAAATATCAGAAAATCATCACATGTTTGGTATTATTTGCGGCAGTTTTCACCGTTTAGAGTCTGGTGCCCAAATCATGTTTGTTGAGTGAATCATGTGGTGAATAAGTGAATCCAGCTTCCCCAATGGGTGTTTTTCGCAATGAATCAACAAAAAGGATTGAAAATTTTGAGCACGTCACCTCAGGATACTTCAACTAGTCATAAATGTGAGCTGTTGGCAAGTGTCCAAATTGTGATCACATGACTATGGGGATGATACAACGGTCATGTGAGTAAAGGTCATATTGTAAGTCACTATTTCTAAGGCCATTGAATCTTTGAATCGAGTACCTGTCGTTCAGAGCATCATTGATTTCATTTGTTAATTCAAAATTGTAATGTCACAAATTGGACCCAAATGGTATAGACTTGCAGCCAGTTTAATGTTTGGTTAAAACATATATTTATTAAATTTATTCAGCCCCTTTTGCTGTCATGAGACTTTAGGATGGAAATTACTGCAGTTGACTTTAATCCTCAGGCTTCATTCAATCCACTCTGTTTCCCAAACTACTTTTAAAAATAATAACATATCTTGCACTGTAAAATTCTGTTCAGAATTTTAATCATTACCACCAATTTACCCAGTTTGGCCTCCACTTGTTTTTTATTTTTCTCTAACAGGCACTCCGTTTATTTCACCCCTTCACACACGTCTGTTTTTCTGATTTTTGTTCAACGCTTTCCCCAAGGTTACTCATAAGTAAATTAAGTAAAAAAGCACCAAGACAAATTCCTTGTGTGTCCAATCACACTTGGTCAATAAAAAATTCTATTCTGTTCTATTCTGTTCTGTTCTGTTCTGTTCCTCCTGTTTATGCCACCGCTTTTGCTACTTAAACATTGTCACTCAAGCAAGAACACTAAAAACGCAGAGGAAGGGGATGATCAAAGTGGTGTCTGTGCATAGAGCAACTGGATTTGGGGTGCTTGTCCATGAAGTAAAACATGCAATTTTGATCTGGAAACGAGAGTTACATGAAGCTTTTGTCTTCCAAAAAATGAACTGGTATGCAGGTATTCCAGGAAGAAGTAAGTTGAAAGCTGAGGTGTATCCTTGATAATACCATGAGTATTATTAGCTTTGGAAAAGGCAATAATTTTATCATGCCTTTTCATTAGAGACATAAATACCATGATATAAACCAAATTTTTTTTTTTAAACCAGTAATTGTATTTTTCTAATGCAAGATTAATGTAAAAGCAAAGATGAAGAATATGCAGCAATAAAGCATTATGGGAACCTCAGGATAATTTCCCAACTGCTCAATTCAGATCTCAGTTAAGAATGAATGATCCCCATCTCTACTCCTTTCCTGTCTGGCTGCAGGATTGGGAGGAAGGAAGTGATAAAGGAGTCTATTACAATAACTAAGAAAGAAAAGCAGAATTATTCCGCCAGAAGGAGACAGAATAGATCCTGCCCCATTGGGCCCAGTATGTCCTACTGCTCTATTCCTCTAGGACTGCAATGGCGAACATATGGCATGCGTGTCACAGATGGCACACAGAGCCATATATGCTGGCACGTGAGCAGTTGCCTAGTTCAGTTCCAGCGTGCATGTGCACACAGGTCAGCTGATTTTCAGCTTGCACAGAGGTTGTGGGAGGGCGTTTTCAGCCTCTGGAGGGGCATTTTCGCCCTCCCCAGGCTCCAAGAAAGCCTCTGGAACCTGGGGAGGACAAAAAACGGGCCTATGGGGCCCACCAGAAGTCAGGAAACGGGGCAGGAGGGGTCATGCGTAGGGAATGGGGCAGCATGGGGGAGTCACGTGTGCATGTGCAGGGGGACAGGGCACGTGGGGGTATTGAATTATGAGTGTGCGTGCGATAATATGCACGAGCATGCTTTCGGCACCAGAGGAAAAAAAGGTTCGCCATCACTGCTCTAGGAGATGACCAGGCTGAGCCTGAGAAAGGGTCAAATGCATAATAAGTAATGAGTCCCCGTGCGCCCGCAAGAGATCCAAGTCCAGTCCACACTGAATGTATCTCTTATACCCTGCTCATTTCCCTTGACTTTCAATTGATCAGATTCTTGTAGAGAGCTTAACCTTGCAATAAATCTTTATAACTCATTTGAACTGCCTGAATTTCCTGACACTTGACAATTCCACCATCAACATCTGCCTCCCTGCACATCAGCTCCTAAGAATATAGCCCTTGATAGGAATGTAGCCCTTGGTTATTTTTCCCAAGAAATTGTTACTCTTTCTATAAAGCATATTTATACAACAACATTTTTGCAAATACAAACTTTAATTCTGTACTCTACAAAAAGTCTTGCATATTCTTCTTTTTACAAAAAAAGGAGAAAGAAACATTACAAAAATACAGACAATTTAATACAATTTTATATAATTGTCTTTAGTTGTTATTTTCATTAAAATATTGCTACGAAAGAACTACAATATTTTAATCGACTATATAAAAAAAATTAAACCAATGCTTTCCTTTTAAGCAGCAACATGTAAATAAACACAGGTCAAAACACAGTTTATGATCATAGTGGATATATCTAACATTGTTTGGAAATAATATTTTACATAGTTAATTTGTAATGTTTTATACATTATTTATATAATATTTATATATTTATATATATATATATATATAAAAACATAGCTTGCTAGAATTGAAATGATAGGACGGATTTTGCATAGCAAAGATGTGCAAAGGCCAGTCTGCTTAGTTAGCCTGCTCGATTTACTTCTTAAAATAAATTTTAAACAACTGTCTTTCAGAATTCCCCCCCAAAGGGCAGAAATTAGTTCTGCTCTCATTCATCTCCTTTGCCTGCTCTTGGTTTTCTTGAGAGCTGCACCCCAACCTGGTGCCCTCAATGCATATCCTACAACTCCCTCCATTTCATTCAGCCCTGCCAATCATAACGGGAATTGCGGTCCAGTTCACCCCAACAGCGACAAAATGGAGAAAATGGGCGTAACGAACAGCTATAAATCTCCTGTTTTCTTCGGGGCATGGGAAATTCAAGAAGAGTTTGAACTGAATATCAGGATAAGACGGCTCTGCCCAGCAGTCCGTCACCTGCCTGGAGGATTAGCGTTCTGAGTTTCAACCCCAGACCTCATAGTGCTAACATACATCAACAAGACTGTCCACACAAAAAGTCTTTTATGAATGGGGACTGTTCAAAATACAGTTCCACCATTAGTGGTAGTGGATAGGAAGTTTTACTGGGCCATTGAGTAAACACAGGCCAGAGATACCAAACAGGATTATGGACAAAATCTATTAAAGGTATTTAATTCTGGATATCTTGAATGTCTTATAGTTGATTAATCCTATCTATTCTCCAATGTTTAGAGATGTTATCACTTGCGAGAACAAATACTGAATGAATCTTACAACCAGGGGAATCAGCTGGGTTCTGTTTACCAAGTCAATTTTGTTTTATGTCTCATCTAATAGAAAGTGGTATTATTGTTCAGGGGAATGTACAATAGGAAAAAAAAATATTTTCTAATATTTTACAGGGCATGCTTCATCTAAACCAAAGTAAGTCACAGTATGGAATGGAAAGAACCCAAAATATATAGATATATATATAAGAGATTATCCTAAAAAAGTGACCACAATCGATGTCAGTGCTTATTTCTTGTACATAGTGCTATAATTTAGTTAGTGAGGGTTTGTGTCTCTACACCCCTGTCCCATTTTCCTAACAGAAAATTACAAATCTTCATAGGAAGGAAGGAAGGAAGGAAGGATAGAAAACCAAAGAAAACAGAGATGGCCAGTTTCCTAACAATTATTTAGTGTTCATTACAGTATGAACAATTTAGCATTCACTACAACATGAACACTCAGCCAATTGCACATTTAGAAATTCCTGCATGTGTTGACTTGTTTTGTGATTGTTGCCTCTGACTTGGCTGAACAACATCCATTTTATGCAAATGTTGTAAAGAGTAAAAAAGGCCACAGAGTAAGACCTTGCGGTCAGGCAAAAGTCTCTCCCTACATTCTACTGTCAGATGAGATTGAGAGCAGCAGGTAGTTGCTGTCAGCAGTCATTTTGCAAAAAACAAAATAATAAAAAAATAAAATAAAATAAAAAGAAGTCAAATGTCTACACCATGTTGTGATGGTTGTTCCTGTCAATGATGTCCACAGGTGATAATATCTCCCTCCGGATGGGAGGAGACTGCAACACCTTGGTTTTCTGCTTGAAGAGGTCTGAGACATAAAAGACCTGTAAATAAAAATAAAAATATTTAAAAGGACGGTTTACGAGTTTTACTCCTACTGCATTTGGCTTTAGTCAAGTCCCTCATTTATAAAGTGATGATACCACAACAAAATTCCCCAGCCTGGTACCTCTTCCAGGTATGTGAAGTGAACGTTGTTAAAAGAGACTAAAATAGCTGTTCAGACATTATACAGTCCCCAGTTATGTTAGAGAACTGAATTTGTGTAATGAAGAACAAGCAAGATACATACACAAAAACACAGAAAATATATTTTTGGCAACTGAATTCAACACTGCTCCCTTATCTATGAGAATTTCCCTTTTCATTCTTGATTTTTTTTCTCCTTCTATTGGATTAGCCTTTCTTCACAATATAATTTATTATTCTAATTTGCTGCAGAGAGTTTACTAAAGTAAGGAATTTTGGAGAAAAGGGTTTGGTAATGTGGAAATAATCCAATTTCAACAGTACTTTTTAAAATCATCACACAAAATCATGCCGTTGTACTCCTTTTGGTAATCCATACTGTGCTATTAATAAATTTTCCTTAAGAGTCAATTGTCTGCAATTATTAGTCAGGGATTAGTTTGATGTTTCTTCACTTTCTTCTCCCTTCTCCTTCCTCTTCTTCACCGTCTTTTCCTCTCCATTAATATATTAACACTTACTCAGGATGACTGTTCAGTATTTATGGGGCAGCATTAAGAGAGATTCCCAGCCACTTTTCCCTGAAATAGCCAATGAGGTAAGCATGGTTACGGATGTGAAAAAGTCTTCATTTAGCTATTCACAGAGGCAGCCACACAATGAAAAATCCCAGAGAGGAAACTTTAACATCCTCCTCTAATATAGCAGTTGAACATCTTATCAGGCTAACGTAATGGGCGTGCTTTTTCTCTTGCAAAATATTATTCCGAGGCCAGAAAGGAAGAGATCCAGACAGTGCCTGGTTCTGCAAACAGCAGAATAAAAAGTTAATCTCTCTTATACAGTAATATTCCAGTCATCAAAATCCTCGTCATATGGATGTACATGTGCACTTATTTATACACTTCTGCTGAAAATAGAAGTTTTTTATTTTCTAATTTGTGGGAAAATTAAGACTGATATTGCTCATACACTATGAGTGAATAAAGGATCAGAAGCTACAATCCAAGAAGTGACGATGACTTACACTATACATATTTAAAAATGGCATGCAAGATTGACTGGAGTAGAATACAACAGGAAGAGTCCGTTTTGTTTAGATTATATGACTTCTTTCAGGACTAGGTTCAAGCTCTGCCATCCAGTATGCCTCAGCAAAGTATCATTCAATTCTTTCGCAGAGTAAGAAGTCACCAAGCACATTATAGATTTAATAAATGATTCATTTTATGGGTACAATATTAAATTGAGACTTCTAATGGTTTTCTAATATTTCTGCATCTAAATATTGCACTGAAGCTTAGTTACTTCACTGATGAATTACACTTTGTTGAGAAAAAGAGGTAATACAAGCAAAAATCATAGTTAGATTGTACAATTTTTTTTAGTTCTTTCTTTCTCATTGTCATCCTAAAACTTGTTTGAAATTAAGTCAAATTAAAGACCAATTCGCTTTCCAGAACTTTATTCTTTTGCTTTTGAGAAATACACAATATCCTAAATGCCATTAAAGAGAGCATGAGCAAGTTCAGTGGCAGAGAAACCCTGTGAGAAAAAGATCTGTGAACAACTCATAGTCAGAATCAATCACAAAAGTTAGGTCTGACTAAATTCTATTAAAATCTATTGAATCTAAATTCCATTGAATTCTATTGAAATATTGCTTGTGCTAGACAACTCTGATAGATCTGCATTCTGTTTCCTCCTAAGGTTGTTAGAGCATGAACTGAAGTTAGCATAGGCATATATTCAAAGAGTAAGCACTATTGGTAACTTCTCACTATTGGTAACTTTCTAAAGAGAACCTTGGTACTAGGTAATTAATGAGGTCAAATACTCTTTATTGTTCTAATTAATTAAATTAAAAATAACTAATTATTTTTTTGTGTTGTTGGCATATTTTGTTTTCTGTAGATTTGCAATTGGAAAGGGTAAATTTCATTCAAATTATAACACAGCTGTACTGTATATGTGTACTGTATGTATGTACTGTATGTAGTGCATAAGCGCACTACTGTGCCTACCGTCCCTGTCCTACTGTCCTATTGCCTTTTTTTACCTCTATCTACTTTGCTAATGTTTATGCTTATACCAATAACTACTATCTTGTACGTGCTTGTACGTGCTTGACAATGGTAACAGCCCTGGTGGGGCAGTGGTTAGAATGCAGTATTGCAAGCCAATTCTGCCCACAATCTGGAGTTCGATCCTGACAGGGCTTAAAGTTGATTCAGCCTTGCAGTTTTCCAAAGTGGGTAAAATAAGAACCCAGATTGTTGGGGGCAATATGCTAACACTGTAAACCACCTGGAGAGCCTGTATAGCAATATGGAGCAGCATATAAGTCTAAGTACCATTGCTATTGCTATTTATGTTCCAGACCCAATGCTGCTGTAGCTTTTTTTGCAGTAGACAGCTGAAGACCTGCCAAGACTTCATTTAATCTCAGCTATATCCACATTATATACTGAAAACTTCATGACAGATCAATCTGTGCCAGGAGGAATGGTAGTCATGCAGTGTAAATGACCAATGAAGAGATTAAATTCTATCTGGCCCAAATTTTATAAATTAGTAAATTATGGATGGGGTATCATCTTGGCTTCCTTAGCCTTTGTTCCGCAGCTCATGGTTTTGTGTGGCTTTTAAATTAGATACTGAGTAGCAATAGCATTAATTTTCTTTTAAACTGTATTTTGAGGTTTTGCAGACACATACAGAAAGTGTATGTAAAGAAAACATGACCCTCCAAGGTCATGGAAAAATTCACACTTCTGTATGCGGAGTGCAAAAAAATGTAAGATAAGTCCACAAGGTATTTTGGATTGGACTTCCATTTCCTGTGGAAAGTCTTCTTTGCCCATAAAATTTGCTATACAAAGTCATTTGAAATAATCAGTAGATATTTTAAAACCTTTTATTGGGTCAAGAGTACTTAAGGAAATACCTGAAAGTAGACTGAGATGGAAAGATTCATGACCACCCTAATTTTGTAACTACATGGATAATACTGTCTGAATTTAAAACGTATTTTTATTTTAGCAAATCTCAGCATATTTATGTTACAGAGAATTCAAGTATGTTTCAGCTGTTGAAATACAAATGTTATATTGTTTTTCTTTTTCAGCTGGGGAAATCAATCAATCAATTCCACCTATTACTACAATATTTAATGAGACAAATTCAAATGCTAGGACATCACAACCTTCTTGTGGAAAAACACTACATAACAAATAATAAATCATTAGACCCCGTATCTTATTTATTGGCTTAGCAATGCGTGCATAGAGACTGATTTGCATGTGATTGACTGATGACTGGATGGACTGATTAATGCTATCATTGTTTTTAATTCTTACCTACCACATAGATAGATTTTCTCCATACCAATCAGCCCCTAACCTGTTCTTTCAGATTTCCCAACAGTACACTACTCATCGCTACTGTAATTGTATCTATTCACCTTGCTGCTGGCTATCATTTTCTTTTTCCTTCCGCTTTTCCTACTTTTAAAGCCTTATAAATGATCAAATCAGACTTTTGACTTTTCAGTGAAGTGACTGCAGTGTGTCCTGCTGTTAAAGTGGCTTCACTAGCCAAGAGTTTACCACCAAACTGTTTATATCAAAATTCTTGTCTTCTTCCTCCAAAACATGCTAGAAATTCAAAGCGGAGAGAATCTGTTTGTTTTTTTACTTTAGAAGATAAGTCAAAGAATTTCCATCTGGATGTAAATTTTAGCTTTGGCTTCAGGGTGATTCTTGGGGGGAAGGGAGTTAGTTTAGCAACTAAATAAAAGTTAATTCGATGGACATAGTGCAGCAGGGCACTGTAACACAAGCAACAGTCCAGAATTCTTAAGATGACCGGATCATCACTGAAAGTTCCAGTTCAGGTCATAAATCTAATTCTCTATGTAGCTGAACAATAACAACTACAACAAATCTATTACAAATAATGCGAAATCTCTTTTCCATCAAACCCACCCGATCACAAAGGGTTCTGGAACAGTAACCCCATATATCTGGATGACACTAGACTGCCAATGTCCAACACTGCTAATGAGACAATTAAGAGTGTCAGATTTTACTTTACTGATTGATTTAGAAAAATAGAGAGACGTTCTCGAGCTCATAAATCTTCTTCTGCAAAACTTTTTGTGTATCAGTTTCAGACTGGGAGCAGGGTGAGAGAGAGAGAAGGAAAACAGGGCAAGCAAGAAGTAGTTGGGCTGTACAGACTTTTACCAACAGGAGGGGGAAACAGCAAATGGTAAGTTTTGTACATGTGTCTTACTCCCAGTCAGAATTAAAAAGAATTATAATTATAATTCTGTATAATTCTATTTTATAGAAGCTAAAGCAGACCGAGAGTAGAGTCACAATCTGGAACTAGAGAAATCCATTTAAGGGATAAATAAACAAACAATACAATGAAGGAAGTACTAGCCGTCAATAATCGTAAACATTGATAAGATGGGTGGCACATAAATCAAATAAATATATGAATAAAACATTATTCCTGCAACAACTGAATTACATATACATATGTAATATACATATTACACAACAGAGTAGTCAATGCCTGGAATGCATTGCCTGACTCTGTGGTGTCTTCCCCAAACCCCAAAACCTTTAACCTTAGACTGTCTACAGTCGACCTCACCCCTTTCTTAAGAGGTTTGTAAGG
>JANHGD010001855.1:141763-152340 GCA_027560375.1 Imantodes cenchoa
GTTTTGGGGGAGGAAAATGGGGGGGGGGAAATCTGCCTACCAGGTATTCATTTGGCTAGCATCCTTAGTCTGGTCAGCTTCAGCACATTATTTTATGCCCTGGTTTAAAAAATCTTATTCGTAGAGAGTAGCAATGAAAAAAAGCCTGCAAAGACTTAGGACTGGAAAAAACATTCTTCGGAGAGAGTAGCAATGAAAAAGCCTGCAAGCTGGTAAGAGCCGGCAAGATCATGAGCACCTTGTTAGGGCTGGAAAAAAAAAAGCTTCGATAAAGCTACATTCAGAGTATAAGACATACTCAAATTTTCAGCCTCTTTTAGGGGGGGAAAAGGTGCATCTTATACTCCAAAAAATACGGTACTTTGTGGGAAGAAGTGGCAAACCGAAAACAGGTTTGCATTATTAGAAGTAAGAGGAAGGAATAGAAAATTTGTTCATTTCATTAAGATTAAAATAGTTATTATGTTGTCCTGGTAACACTTAATGGACTCTTGTTGACATCAGGACTGAAATGAAGAGAGATGGATTTGTTTATAGATAAGAGATAGGATACGGGAAGGGGATTATTTGTTGTATTTTAACAGAAGGTGATAAGTTACTAAAATTGTTGATGTTTTATATATTTTCTTTTTCTTTACTATATTCTTATTTTTTTTCTTTTTCTCCCCTTTTCTACACATTATACTTTTTTATTCTTTCACATTTTAGTTTGTATTTGTTTTTACCATTGTAATTACAATCTTTAATAAAATTACTATATAAAAAAGCAAAATATATACTCTGCAACCGTAGCTTTTTTGCTCTCTTAAAACGAGGCCCGGAATTCTTCGTTACCATTAAGAATTTATGCATATTTCTAATGACAATATAATGTAACAAGAATCGTTTTCTGGAATGTTGCTATTCATAGTTCTGTATCGTGACAAGAGATGACAAATTGCACAGCATATTTTCATATATCATACAACAGTAACCATGCCAACATCTTCCAAGCTATTTAAAAGAAGAAGAAACTTACCATAAATCTCTCTCTAAACGATTGTTCCTCCTTTGTCATCTTGTTATTCTTTTCTACAATGTATTTCTTGACTTTAAAGAGATTTCTAAGAAAGACACATGTACAGAATAAATCTAACAAATGGACATCTGAGAATCATGTGGGGGGGATCAGAATTTTTCAGAGTGGGGTTGCCAAAACTGCGTCAGAGACCAGCTGCCCTTATTTGGAAAAGTCCTCAAATGACCTTGAAGCCAGTCACTTAACTTTTTTTCTGCTTAACGGTAAACTGAAGAAATCAACTGTGTGTTTATTTGCCAGTAAGACAACACAACTCTCTCAAAAATGTTAGCTTCCTGAACTAAATCAATTTTCTCTGTTTGTTAAGCTCTACCCCCAAAGATAGAAAAAGAAAGACACCAGTAGTTCCAATTTGGATTATGGCAAATTGAACTATGCTTTGGCTACTTCAGAGCACCCTAATTTAGACTTGATGTCACAGAAATCTTCCACCTTTGTATTGTTAAAGATATAAAATTTCAGCTTGAAAGATGCAACAGTGGAAAGTTTCTGTTGAATAGCTTTAAACGTTGTGGGCCACTTTATATTTTGCTTCTTAAAGAAATAACAGAAATGTAAATAATGTGTTTTTAGAAATTCCCATCCCTTCGAAAATAAATGCATCCAGTGTTCTTTCTTTTTCTTTCTGCGTGATTGTTGTTTGCTTTTCTCTCTCTCTCCCTTTCAACAAAAGAAATGTAAATGTCCAGTTTTATGACAAATATTCTCTCTTGAAAAAGGCGAATGGGAGGGAGAACACGGTTTCCTAATGTCAGGGACGTCAGAAAATGCTGAGGTTCCAGAGAGACAATGATTACCAGCGCGATCAACTAAGATACCACACAACGGGCCTCATTTCATGCACCACTGAATCACAAAACCATTTTCAAATAGGAATCATGTAGTTACAGTACCACCCAGACCTGTAGTTCAATAGGTTGTAAGCAGAGCACCAAGCAGCTTTCACCCAGCCGGAAAGTTACAAGGGATTTTGTTTTAATGCAAGCAAAAAAAAAAAAAAGCTGATGCTGGAATTAAAAGGCTATTTGAATTTCACGCAGCCTTTGACTCCACAGCATTCCATTCCCCACAAAAATGCATTTAATACTCAATTATTCTCATGCTGCTGAAGAACTAGTTCAGTTTTATTATCAGGGCTGATGTATATCACCTGCGGAGTCACCCAGCCATAATGCCTACGAACAAACGAAGTTGCCACACATGACTGACCGCACTCTGTTCCATATTGTTAACCAGAGAGAGCTTAGCTGAAATTTTGTGTATAACTGAAGAATCTCAAGATTGAACTGGGATGGAGGAAAATACAGAATCTAGGATGAAAGACATTTCAGTTCCATAGTGGAAGACAGATGGAAAGGGGATCTTCACAATGGCTGAGAAACATTTATTGTGTGCTCTCGAAAACTCTGCTTCGTCTGGCTATGCAAAGTTTCTGGTTTTGTACAAGGGGAACAATTTATGCCATCCAGAAAGTCTAAACTATTTCAGTTCATGAGGTTGCTGGAAGCTTACACAAAGCCTTTGCAGATAAGAGAATTAAGGGATTAAAACAATACCAGTAATTTCTTAATAAAGCCAATCTTAATAAAAGGAGCTTTAGACACCAGTTTCTTGGTGTAATCTACTGGATCTTGTATGGCTGACAATCAGGATTGGAGGAATACTATGTAAGCTGCCTTGACCTCATGGAAGACAGACAGGATACCAGTTTTGTGAATAAATGAATAAAATATGTTCCAAAAAATGTCCCAGATGTGCATCAGAGTCTTTAAATAGAATTGACACTTTTGAACTTTGGTGTTTGAGAAGACGCCTGACAATACCATGGATAGCCAAGAACATGAGCAAATCAGGCCAGAGTTCTCATTAGACACACAAATGACCAGGCTCAAATTATTTTACTCTGAACGTATTATGCAAAGATTCAGCTTTCTGAAGAAGACTCTAATGCTAGGAAAGGTGGAAAGAAAAAGAAGAAGATGACCAGCAAGGAGCTGGATGGATTCAGTTTCGGTGGTTAATAGGTGTGCTGCTAGAAAACCTGAAGGACCAAGTTAAGTGATAGTTCATCATGCAGGCTATTTACGTCAGGGGTGTCAAACTCGATTTCATTGAGGGCCGTATCAGGGTTGAGTTTAACCTTGGGGAGACAGGGGGGCGTGACCAGTTTAACATTACTTGTGACAGGGTGCCTGTTGTGACCTGAATGCCCTGCCAGCGATAGCGGGTTCCCAATCTCCGTTTTTAGCTGGGAAGGCCTCCTGCAACCCTCTGTCAGCGAAAACGCATGCAGCCCTCCTGAGCTTCATTTTCATTGGCCAAGGGTGGCAGGAGGCCATTCCAGCCAAAAACGGAGATTGGGAACCTGTTTTCGCTGGCAGAGACACCATGGGCCGGTCCTTAGCTATTTCCAGGGCAGCCCCGTGGGCTAGATGTAAGCACCCGGTGGGCCGGATCTGGGCCGCGAGCCTTGCATTTGACACCGCTGATCTAGGTGGTCACTAAGAGCCAGTCTAAAAGCACATAATCAGTTAATTAACCTTATTATTGCATTTTATATTATTGTAGCTAGTGACATCATCACACATTTAAAGGATACTGTTATAATTGTATAGATCTGAAGAAAGGTTTATGGGCATGGGAAATTTTAGATAGCAAAGAAAAATATATTCGTGACTATTTTACCTACCTTGAATCATTTTGTTCTGGGTCAATGTCATTATACACCAAGTTTTCCTGGGCCATGACATCTGCAATTAAAATCAGAAAGTGTGATTATCTACACTATCTATCTATCTAATTATCTATCTACAATTTCCCAGAATTAAGAAAGAGAAACATCTAAAATCTTAATGTCTACCAAATACAACATGAAAGGAAAAACAAATGAAGTGACAGGAGGAAATAAGGAAACTCAATCTCCAATCTCTAAAAAGTTACAGTGCGTCCGAGAAAATGAATGGCCTTTGAATTCATAAAGTGAGCAAAGCCACTTTTGAAACCCCAAGTGACTTCCTTGTAAAAGGAGACTGTCAAATTATCATTTGTCTCCTTAAGAATTTCCCACTCTAAAAGTGAATTCCTAAAGGACTAATGGCTATGTAATAAGCGTTAAAATAACTGAGAACGTTGTAACATCTGAAAAGATCTAACTTGTCTGAAGCAGCTCTACAAATTCAGTGTGTAAAAGAATAATTATAGCATCAATTTACTCTTGCAAAAGGCTGAATCTGTAGAATTGGAGACTAGCAATGGCAGACCTGCTAAAAATCTTCTTGGCTGCAATCCATCATAAAAAAATGATCTCTTAGAAATGAGAAGCAGTGCAGTGTTTTAAACAGGCCCTATATTTTCTGTTGATAATTACAAAATAAAAAGAGGGGTGCCTATTCCAAAGCATCTCATATATGTAGACTGTACCAAAAATGTTATTTCTAAAGAGAGTCAGTTTATCTATTAGACATACAAGCTTACCTAGGTTTGGTACAGAACGGGAAAGATTGCTGCAGAAGACAAATAAAACAAATGTGCATTTCAGCATGGGTTATAAATAACATTTGGCTGCACATCTGCAGTTAAGATTTTCAAATAGGAATTAGCATGCACCAACTTCTATTTTGCCCGTCACACTTAAGTGACTCTTAATTTTATAGATTATATCATCATCATCATCGTCTTTAAATGACCCCATAATCCCTTGGGGTGGAATCTTGGCAACTGACTGGAGCTGAGTGTTACTGGCCGGATGTCGTTCCTGTCACCAATGTGGAGTTATATTAAGTGGTGGATTAAGGCTCCCTGGTGCCATAAGCACTGACAAATCTTGGTGCCCTCCTTTGTACATACTATTGTACATACTGGTTTTTGTTCTTTCTCAACTTTGTGGTGCACCCTTTCGGCCTGGTACCCTAAGCACGTGCTTAGTCTGCTTAATGGTTAATACACCACTAGTTATATTCATCAGATACAATCTCAAAGTGAGAAAGAGCCGAGGTGGCGCAGTGGTTAGAGTGCAGTACTGCAGGCTACTTCAACTGACTGCTAGTTCAGCAGTTCAAATCTCATTGGCTCAAGGTTGACTCAGCCTTCCATCCTTCCGAGATGGGTAAAATGAGGACCCAGATTGGTGGGGGCAATATGCTGATTCTGTAAACCGTTTAGAGAGGGCTGTAAAGCACTGTGAAGCGATATATAAGTCTAAGTGCTATTGCTATTGCTAATTATAGGGTGCTGCAACTAATTGTAAATGTGAACTAGTTCTCAAGTACCCAGATTTCAATCACAAGATGAATAGGGTGTTGGGCTGATAACAAATGGTCCTAGGTTGAGGACTAACTATAGATACACAAAGGATTGTGATGTATGCCTACTTTCTTTTTCTATTTTTTTTTCTGGTGGTGTTTATTATTAGTCCAAAGCAGGATTCCCAAAATTTTGAACCAGTGGAATTTGGACAAGGTAACATGGATGTTCTCAGGAAATTATTTCCATGAGATAATATAAGCAGTCACAGAAACCCATCAATCAGAAAGCATATATGAGTGAAGATGCTTCCCAGTTTATTTATTTACAATATTTATATGGCCACAGCTTGGAAGACAGCTCTGGAAGAATCACAACAATAATAAAACAAAAATTAAGAAAACCAGCTCCTATAACTCACCATCTATGGACTAGATTCATGATTCTATTCATTCTAATCCATCAATCTATATAATCCCCAATCATTGCAATCCTTCCTAGCCTAGTAGCTCGGGGTGGGGGTGGGATGTCAATCCTTATGGCCTTTGGAAGGCTAAAGAATGGTGGGGGCCTGCTGGATCAAGTTTCACAGGGTAGGTTACAGAAAATGCAAAATTCTACTTCCAGAACTTCCAGAACAATTACTATATTTAAGGGGGGAAATACAAATTGTGTTTTGTTTTTAGATTGATGTTCTGCATTTTATTACTTATAGATAAATTTATACCAATAAATTTGTATTTTGCATTAATGGGGTGATCTTCCAGTGAAAATATTTGTTTATATCTTTTGTTTAAAGATATAATTAGCAAAGTATACCTGTTGACTGACTGTATATCTATCTATATCTATGTTTCTGAACTCAGTGCTCAGTGTCAATATTAAAGGTTAATTAAAACAGTATAATATGTGTACTTTTTTACCTGATGGTCCCCATCTTTATTTGAAACATTTGCATCTTCAGTCTCAAAGAGTTTTTTCCCCAGAGGATGTATTTGTACATGTGGTTGTATTGCCTTTGTGCTTTAATTGTGGATCACTTTTAGCTTCTGCTGTAATAGAAAAGGTTATAAATTCAGTGAGTATAAAAGTTCATATTGAAGAGATTTTTCACTTTCCAGTTTTACTCAGCTAATGAAGTCTTCTAATCAGAATTAGGATTTTTGTGGATATTCTATTAAAATAGCCCAAGCAGAATAGCCATAAACACAAACAATCTTGAGCCAATATAGTATAGTTTTTTAAAATGAAGATCCAGATTCAGGTCCATCCGCAGTTGTGGAAACTCTCTAGTTCAGGAGTGTCAAACTGGTGGTGGCCCACGGGCTGGATGCGCAGGCCTTGCCCACCCCAGTTCCGCGAATGGGAAAAATGTTGCAAAACATCATGTGACAGCCATGTGACGCAGCAAATTTGACACCCGTGCTCTAGATGATGTTGGATAAAGTGCTATCAGTGCATCTATCTCACTAGCAATTGAGTCTGGAGAAAAACTGGAGAAGGGAGATGATCCTGAGCTTATACAAGAAAGACAGAATATAAATCTAATGAATAAATATATAAATCTCATGTTTATGCAGAATATCGTTAAGCTAAATAGGGTTGATTCCTGCATATCTCCGCCTATAGTTGTAGAACAAAAAAACATGTAGTCTTGAACAGGCACCACATTTAATAAATAGTTTTATTACAATGAAGGAAATTTGAAGCTCTTGCAATATAAGAGGCAATTTTGATTGCATGGTTTCTGAAGCTGTTTTGTACTCAAACTTGCAGTTAAAGAAATGAACACTGATATTGTGTATATCTCTGCTGTCTATACAACCAGTCTAATAAAAATATTGCATAGTCTAAAATACTGTGCAAACTAATTTAAAACCGCTCTTTTGAAAAAATGTCACTGTATGCATGTAAAAGAAAAAAAAGTGCATTTCCTGAAAGACCTAGGAAAGTTTGGAAACAATTTGTCTCAAATATATACAAAAGACATTTTAGGTTAAGCCCCCAGTAAGTAAATCAATGAAATAATGGGCCTCTTGAGGGTTACATTTGTTAATCTTGGCACAGATGTTGTAATTCAACTTGCACACACACAAATTTAAGGGGTCTTTGACATTAGAGTTTTTTGGTGGCTGCTGCCTAATGGTTAGGCATTATAAACATATCCATCCTCTGAAATGTTACCAGTTGAAAATGCTTTCAAGTCTTTTATAGCTGAGGTCCATGTTCATAGTCTGAGTGGTGAGTGATACCATTCCATGCTTGAATTGGTCTTTTGTTTTCAATGACTGTTAAGAGTTAGATATTGGACAGGAGGGTTATTATTTATATTATTCACTACTAAATATCACTGTATTTCATTTAAATTGAACAGTGACATTTATGGAAATACTGATAATGTTGGCTTACAGGCATGTATCCTGCCAGACTGTGACTTCATGTTCTGGTTTTTAATAGGGTCAGAATTTTTGAGTATTCAAAGAAATTAATTTACTACATTGAATGCTGTTAGTTTTTCTGTCTAACATTTCCAGAGCTTATGGAAGGGTTAGATATACAGATTAAGCTTTTGTCTACAGTGTAATGCATATTTTTTTCTTATTTTCCTGAAATGTTTAGCCTGAGGAAGGAATTATAATAGAGGACATTTTTCTGCTGTTCATAGTAGTGATATAAAATGAGAGGGTTCTAGGTAGTGTACAACGTCCTTGTGGGGAAGGCAGGGATTTTCACAGAGTTACTATTCAGTGACGTTAAATAGTCTTGCGGATTTTATACTTCCAAAAAGTACTTCGGTAACATCTGTTTAGAAAACTACTGCCACAAATTGAACAAAAGTTAGAAGGAACTTTTATACTGGTTCATTTCAAGGATGACATTTTTCAAAGGAGGCTGTGAGAAATTAAGTATGTGTACTTGCATGTATGAATCAGCTCTTGGCTTCCAGTAAAGATGCTTATGATGTGGGTAAGGGAGAAGCTAAGGATGGCTTTGAGAAGGTTATACATCTGTTAGTTTAGAAAAAAAATATTTGGAAAAGTGGCTTTTGTATTTAAAAGTAATGTGAAGCTATTGTCTTCAGGTCTGTTTTTTCATCATTGGAATAAAGAAAAAAATGTTTTATGATGAAGAAATAGAAATGGGGAACAAACTGTAACTGTCTATAACTGCAACCAAGTTTTCTTTAGCTAAAATTGTTTCAATAACAAAGTCCATTTCTGACTCTTTGCTCAGCTGGCACAATCCAATTGTTTTTAAGATAAATATTTTTGTAATTGCCAGAATTTCCTCCCCTATCTTTTTCTTTTCCTCTGGAAAAGAATTTTATTTTATACTGAGTAAATGTTTACTTGCAGAATAGAAGAAAATGCTTTGTATTAACAACACCATGACAATGCTTGAGTTATTAATTTAGTAAACAAGATTACTATAGCTTTCATTTTCCCTAATCTGTCATCCAGGCTGGACAACATTTTCACTCAGATTCCCACTTAGAGGGAGTTGTCACATAGAATTTAACCACAAAAGTCAAGAAGATAGGGAGAAATCAGGGCACTTAAGGCATTAAATCATATGAATGTTTTAGTATCAGTTATAATATAGTCTTAATCTGCTAACCCAATGTGAGCCCTGGCATTTGAGAGGTCAAACTGAGAAATAATTTAGGATGGAGAATTGAAATATTTTTAAAGCATCTATCTATACGGGAAAAGTGGGAGTGCTGTATATGAATTCACTTGTGAAATGTGCAAATCTGCTGCTGAGATTCAAAACCAGAAGGAATTTTGAGACCTGTGGGGCTAGCCATAAGTGAAAAACTATGCATAAATTGCAGTAGTTTTCTTTAGTTATTTAAATATTGAATTATTTGTTTGTCATTTACTTTTATCCATGGAGAAATCATAAATTCGTTTATTATTTTATGGAGTTTCAGTATCATAACATTTGAATACATGTGCACCAGAGATGGGTTCTGTTGGTGCTAGTTCGTGGACGCCGCCATCTGCAGTTTCCACCAAGTTTCCGGCATTGCGCATGCATCGCCATTTCGTTTTCAGTTTTTTGGGGAGGGGATTTTTTGGGATTTTTCAGCACTGCGAATGCATGCACGCACGAAGCGCGCACGTGCTCACAAGGCACAGCCACACAGCGTGGGAGGAAGCGAACCGGCAGCAAGATAAGTTAGAACCCACCCCTGATGTGTACTAACATGTAAATTCCGTCGAATATAAATCTTCTGATTAATCATATTGGCAATTAGAATACCCTTTCCCTTAAGACGAGACAGGCACCTAGCCTCCTAGCCTTCTAGAAAGAAGAGCTGGCTTTTTCTACCAGCATCAGAGCAGAGTAAGGCTGAGCCCAGTAGAGTTGCTGATGCATGAGGAATGTTCTTTGGGGGGATGTTAGGAGTCTTTGCATTATTATTTTTTTTGGCTGTTTATCAGCCATCCGGAATTATGGGGTGTAAGATAAGTAAGTATATAAATCAATCAAACAAATAAATAATGTTCTGAAATCCCTACCTTTTAATTATTTCGAACTCTAAAAATATTTTCATTACTTACAAACTCAAACATTATCAATCAGAAGAAAAAATGTACTGAATAAAATTTCAGTATGTCCTTAATGTATTTATCATTAACATATTTATTATATTAATAAATGTATAATTACAAGTTATATAACATTTAACATTATATATTTGCTTAAATATGAACTTTCATAAACCTAAATATTTAATATTGTGTTTTTCACAATATATTGATTTGGTTCCAGAAAACTGTGAAGAGAAAGAGTTCAATATGAAGAGTTCATCCTGGACTGTGATTGTACAATGCAGGCCGAGACGACAGGGTCAAATCTTAGTCCTATTTTATGGGACGAGTTTGAGCCTATTTCCCCTGAGGAAGTGGACAAGGCCATGGGAGCTATGAGTGCCTCCACTTGTTTATTGGACCCGTGCCCTTCCTGGCTGGTTTCGGCAAGCAGGGAGGTGATACGAGGCTGGATCCAGGTGCTTTTCAACGCTTTCTTGAGGGAGGGGTTCATCCTGGAGCCCCTAAAAGTTGCGGTGGTGAGGCCCCTCCTTAAGAAGCCTTCCCTGGACCCAGAAATTTTACAGAACTTTCATCCTGTCTCCAACCTCCCTTTCGTGGGGAAGATTATTGAGAAAGTGGTGGCGCTCCAGCTCCTAAGGCTCTTGGATGAAACAGATTATCTAGACCCTTTTCAATCTGGTTTCAGGCCCGGGTAC
>JANHGD010001860.1:82813-94868 GCA_027560375.1 Imantodes cenchoa
GTGGCTCCCGGTGTTTTCTTTTCTGTGGGAAACGGGTCCAAATGGCTCTCTGAGTGTTTAAGGTTGCCGACCCCTGGGCTAGCTGATGAGAGCTAAATAGCTAGAAATAGATCTATACTAGTCTCCCTTTATTTTCTTTATCAGTTCTTGTATGTTTGAAATATATACAAAGATATATATATATATGGGGTGGGGGTTGGGAGTGTGTAACATGAAGGGATTTGGAGGCCAAATCCTACAAATAGTAGTTTAAGAAGTTGGTATGTTTAACTTATAGAACTTATAAAAGAGAAGATTGAGGGGAGACATGATAGCAGTCTTCCAATACATGAAGGGATGTACCAGGAAAGAAAGAGTAGATTTATTCCCCCTAACACCTGATAATAAGACAAGAACCAATGGGTGAAAGCTTTATGGTGAGAGATCCAAATGTAAACTAAGGATGAATTTGTGACATAAGGCTCCATTGTCATAGGCCTCCAATGAATTCATGGATCTGTTGAGCCTGACCTAATCAACAGTGTACTTGGTTACAGTCACCCAACAAAGGGTTGCAGGGAGCAATTCTCCGTACAAGCTAAAAGAAACAGACTCATGTACTTCAGGATCTGACCAGGAGATCTTTCAGATTCAAATGCTGGCCTATCCTAGCTCCTTTCAGATATATCTTAAATGTGTGTAAGATTTATACATTGGTTTATTTGGGTACATATTAGATGAGTATCGCTCTATGTTATGATCTACTGGTCATGCTCCTGATGGGTGTCCCACTCTGTTCAATAGAGAAATAAGGTAGAAATAGTACTGCATGATAACACTAAGGAAGAAACTCAGAATAAATAAACTGCCCTCTGCTTATGATGTGGAAAATACAATTATACACAGATATCATAAGTCCCATCAGCACTCAATGATCAACATGTACAAAGATCATGGGTACAAATAAATAAACAATACTTTCAGTTCAGTTTGGTGTGGTGTGGTGTGGATGGCTGTATAATCACTCTCTGTACTGTTTCTGCGAATGGGCATTCAGAAATATGCCTGCCTATGCTCTTCCAGGTGTTGCTGGGCTCCATCTGCCCTCAACTCCAACAAATGGTGAGGGATGCTGTTTTTCGAAACTTACTTGACTATACAGGTACTTCTCACACTCAAAAAGGTAGAAAGAGCTCCTCAACAGAAGTGATTTAAGCAGATCTACAGCAGACAATTTATATTTCAAGCTAGTCCTCTGGCTTTTGATGCAGGGCAACAACCCAATAATTTTCACCCTCTGAGGAGGACAAAGAATTGAGGAAGGCTTATTCTATCAGAGGCCCATCTCTTATCTCAGCCCTGAAGTTCAAAATGATTAACCATAAGTAAATAGCTTGCCTCATGCAGTTCAAGTCCAAGCAAATTTCAAGTTAGCATAGCAGCCAGGTAAAATGAAAGAAAGAAGCATTCAGGGTATTATCCTTTGTGGGTGCCAAGTCAAGAGCTCCGGAAGATTCTGAGTGACAGCTGACAACGCGAGGCTCCAACTTTCCAGCTCGAACTTCTCCAGGCCACAACAAAGTTCTTAATCGGCCCAGCAAGACACACTTGCCGATGTACCCCATGAAGAGATGGCAGTTCACCTGTCTTCTAGAACCTCAGCTCTGATGTCATCCTTTGATGTCATAGCCTGTGTCTGCTCTCAGTCTCAAGCCCAACCTATTGGAATGGGAAATTGTAGTCTCATCTGTCATATTCATGCAATGGCAGCCATTCCTGATTTTATCTCTCCTCTGAAAATCCATCTTCTTAACTTTGATGAATGAAGCCAGCCCTGAATTATTTGACTGGCTGGCTGGTTGGTTGGTTGGTTGATTTAGAAGATGCTCAGTTCTAAAATGTCTACAGATGGTTCACACTAAAAACAGGAAAACAATTTAAAAAAACCTCAGCATCTGGACAGACTACCCACAAGCACCCTACCTCAAGGCTTAGGAGCATCTGGGTTTTCAACAATTTGCAGAACATCATCAGAATGGAATGATATGCATTTCTGGGAGAACCTTACCATACAGGAAGAAATCATCAGAGATGGATAGTCCCTCAAGTAACCTGGCCAATGCCATGAAGAGTTTATAGCTTATACAAGCTTATACTTTGAATTGTATCAAAACCCTACTAGCAACTCTATGGAAACGTGGTGTGACATGGGCATACTGAAGCATGAACAACACTACCTGTATTATGGGCTATTTGCAGCTTTTGAATGGCCTTTAACAGCAACCCCACAGGTAACGCACTGCAGTAGTCAAAGCATGAAGTAACTAGGGTATGAATGACCATCTGAAGGGCCTCCCAATCCAGGAATGGGTGCAACATTAACTAAAGCTTTGAAAAGGACCTCTTCATCACAGCTTTCACCCATTCTTTAAGCAAGAGTTGTGAATTCAAGATGCCCCCCCCCCAAGACTGAGCACCAGTATTAATCCCATCTAAGACAGAAAATCCCCAGGTTCAAGGGACCAAAATCCACAGCCACTCCATCTTGGCAGGATTGAGCTTGAGTCTGCTCCTTCCCATCCAGATTCACCCAGACTTCAGACACTGAGATAGGACACTGATAGCATCAGTTGGCCAGCCCAGATTCAAGATATACAATGGGGCATCCTCCACCTATTGATGATACCAGACCCCAAACTGATGGATGAATTCATTCACATGATGCAGATGATAAAAAGGAGAGAAGAGACTACCATGTTCCAAGACACCCTGCAAATGCCTCTGTAATAAAAGATGCTCGATTGCAACGGCACCTTCTATTCAAACTTCAGCACATGATCTCATGTTTAGAAGAAAGGACAGAAAAGGTCTGGCACATTCAGTTATATGTGCATATTTTTCACTTTCAGCCAAACAGGACCAGCAGATGTGCAGAGGTCATGAGTGTAGCCTTCTATGTTTTCCATTTACATGTAAATTAGAATCTATTTTGTGGCTTCTGGGAGGCCACTGAACATAATGAGATACGGACACAGCTGTGATAGTTTCCCCCACCCACACCATAGCCCATCTTTCCCCTTCACAACTCACCACATTCAAACAATGGGAGGGTAAACTTAAAGGCATACAACGAAATTGAAACAGCTTCTAGCCTCCTCTATTTATGTTGACCCTATGAATGAAATCTTGCCTTTTTGAACAACTGGGAGCTCTTTCACACTCCTGTTCTATATTACTGGAATATCCTAGGCAGCCAGAGCAGCCAAGGAACAGACATAAGCAAAATGGCAATCTGGCTAAGTAAGACATAAAAACCACCGCTGGAACTCATTCCATAGCCAGAAAGCATTACTCACAAATCTGGACTAATTGAGAATTCCACACTCGCGCATCTATACATCCACCCTCCACATTCACACAGCTGCTAGACCTGTTTGCTTCCATCTTGCCCTTTTGTGCCTGGATTTGTTCTTAAGCTGCGCAATTGTTAATATTAAAGCCCTGCAGAACAAGAAGGGCTGGACCGCTGGGGACACACCGCCTCTATGTGGGATATCCAGAATCTGAATGTAGTGAGGCTGTTGAGGCCATGAATTAAATTCAAACGGCAGAGGTAGGAGGTGGTGATGTAGGCAGGGTCTTCTTTTGAGGCTGGGTAGTTCTGCTATTTCAAGGGATTTGCCCTGACAATAGACAGCCATGATTGCTGGAACCTTATCTCAGTCCTGGGCTGCCACCCACAGAGGGGCCTCCAATGCAATCTTACGCAGGGAAACCATTCCTGAAGTGATTGGCATGCCTCAGTGCTCCCAGATCAATCAGAGAATGTTGTAAAAATGGTAAGAAAAACATACTCACACCAGCCTAGCCTCAACAGAGAGTTGCAATAAACTCTTAACAAAGACCGGGGCTTCCAGAAGGAACTATTGGGAATTTTAACTGAGCAAGACTCATCTAGAGCACCTGTGCACATCTGTTGTCTGCGTAAAGGACAGCTATCTTTGGATACTTTCAAAGGTACACAAACCAACCTGCCAAGCTGCAGCCATACCCGGATTTCAAATACTCCATGCAACTTAGTTTTGCTTTATTTCTTTCCTTTGTTGAACATCTCCACCACTAAATGGTGCCCTCCAGGCCAAGAAACAGGAGTTATCTAGTAAAGCTGCAAGATGCCCTGACACACCCACACACAGTCAGGTGAAAAAAAGTGACGTCAGCCTTCACTTATAAGTTTGGGAGTGGGGAGCACTGAAGATCTTAGAGGAGATGGAGGGGGGACAAGCAGGCAAGCGGAAGAGTGCAAGGTTCACTGAAGCATATCCTGAGAGAGCTGGTGAGTTGAAGAACTTTGGTCTACAGGTAACAGGGATATTCAAAGGGCACCTAGATGCCAAGCAGATTGAGTAGAAGAGGGTGGGTTGAAGAAAAGGTCAACCAACAACTTAGAGAAAGATTGCTGTGTGAAAAGGGTTTCAGGGTTGTACTTATTGGGAGCCAGCACATTGCTGATCCATTCCCAAATGAGAGATCATGGAAACTAGTAGTTAGGATCCATGAACATGTTCAGGATAAATTGAGGAATGCTTTTTTTCTAAACCACTGGGATTGAAATTGTTTTCATTTCTGTGCTTTGGTTCTTTATTAAATTAACCATGCTTGCTGTGGGATTTTTTAAAACTTACTTCTTCCCTTCCCTTCCTTTCCTTTCCCTTCCCTTCCTTCTTTCTTTCTCTCCTCCCTTCCCTTCCCATTTAATCTCCCCAAGGTATTGCACAGCAAAAACATGCCAGGAAATTAAATTACCTAAATTTTAAGCAGGCCATTTCGGCTATCTGGTCCACTCTTTGCTCAGAGCAGAACTCCAAATTAAAGCATTCCTATATTTCTTCTAAAGCAAAAAATTGACCTGGACAGAATAACACACTAAAAAGGCATATCCAGGGACTTCCTTGCAGCTTTGATTGATTCTGTCCTCTGAGCCCAACTCTACAAATTTTGCAGCCTGATTCACTGCACAAAATCCCCAAAGATAGTGCCTCTCGCATTTGCCTCCAGTCTTTTTCTTTGCCCTGCAATGGTGGGGGCAGGAGGGAGGGGGGACCCACACTCTACAGGGCTGCGTACCACTGTGTGACCTCCTAGTTCCTTGAAAAGGGCTTTCTCAGACTTTTGGAGGAGCAGGGTTGGTTAATCTGGGATTCCTGTAGTCAGGAGAGAACCGTGGTCCTGATTGGTGTGGTTTGGCTGGCAGCTCTGTTACGCTGGGCAACTTTCTTAACATCCTCAACAAAAACATGGCACTCGGTGGAGGGGAAGGAGGATTTTTTCCCCCATCACAGAAGGCCTCCTCAACCAGAAGATAGTAGGGGGAGATTGAAAGTGCTTAGAAGATTTATAATCCTCCATACAGGTCCTCCCCAAACTGAGGGATGCACACTTCTTAATGAAAAAGGTTTTTGGCGCCAAACCTGGATGCTCAAATTCCTCAACATTGCGGACCCAAATTAATTAGTTTCTCAGGCAAGGCCATTGTGTTGCCTTGGCTCTCACGATCTCAAGTTCTCCCAGAGAGTGGGGGCTAAAGCATCAAATTTCCCAAGCTTAATCCTAGCTATTTTGGTGAGCTGGAACTGAGAGGGAAAAATACTGTTTCTATCACAGGATTTCATTATCAGTATAACATAGTGTCTGATCCTGCCAGCTGCCAGCATTAAAAAACATTAAAATGTAAAATGTTCAGCCAAAGATACACAACGTTGGCTTTTCTTAAGAGGTATTTTGCTGTACTAAACAGTGCCAGTGAAAGTAAAGTATCCCTTCATAGACAATCCTAGGAACTTAACACCACAGGCGATTCACTCAATACTGTTTCTTTAAACCAATGGTCTTCAAAGAGAGAAATAATAGCACTCAGGGGTCTGCAAGACATTATGTTAGAGTGCAGAAAGAAAACATTAATTTATCTAAAAAATAAATATATTAAGGTATAACAATATAGAGAATATTTAAAATGTAGCATTTGTATATTGAGGACATGTTTTATAATGTACATATTAGTACACTATAACATGTATATAATTTATACATTAATATATAGTACATATATGTGAGGGGGTGTCCATGTTCAACACATTGTTACTATTTGATAGTTTTTCACTATAAGAGTATGCAACCAAAAGAATTGTGTGAACATTTTAGACAATAACTTCATTATGTGAGAGGCTGATTCCTAATGGGTGTAGGAAAGAAGGTCCCCATCCAACTTAGAGAATGTGGTTCCCTAAAAAGTGTAATGCAGTTTTTATGACTTCTTCCGAAAGCTGAAAGGGAAAGCAAAGTGGACCAGCATGCTACAGTACAGAAGGACATTCCCCCCCCCTTTTTTTTTAAATATACACTTCTCTGTTCCAAAACCATCCATAAGTGCCTCCTCTTCTTGCAGCATTCTGAAGGGCACATTGTCTTTAAATAGACCAAGTAGCTGTATTGGCTCAAGTGTAAATTTAGTTTATATGCACCAATGACAAATTCCTTGTGTGTCCAATCATACTTGGTCAATAAAAAATTCAATTTAATTCAGTTCTATTCTATTCCTATTCCTATTCCTATTTCTGTTCTAGTTAATTATGCATGTGTGGCTTAGATTGAGAGACTAATCCAGCCCTGTGGCATGGTTTATGAGTCAAACTATCTGGCATAATAAAAATGGATTAACAATGTTAATCTGTTAATATGTGTGGCAGGGAATAGCACTGGAAGAATCTGAAGCAAAACAAGATGGGATGGGATGGGATGGGATGGAGAAATAAGTATGTTATTTCATGCTGCAACTGCTGTGTTCCTAATTGCCTTCCCACACCATTGCTTTTTTATTATTGTAAAAAGCAGCCATTCAGATACCGTTGTGTGTCTTTATAGATTATGGGAATGTGGGGTTCAGCTGCTCCTTCATAAAGTACCTTTTCTTAAGTGCTGCTATAAAGTTAGGCATCCCTAAATTTTTCTTCATTATCACAATACCTTAATCAATCCCCTTTACTATCTTTCATATCCTGCATAATGTAGGACATTTTTAAAATGAGATAGGTTTGCCCACAAATTAATGCTAGCATCATATCAATGTACAATATACAAAAGGATTTGATATGCATGTAGTGTTCTATGTTATGGGCTGGTTTTATGTTTTTGTACACCACTCAGAATCTGATGGACTGCAAGGTCTATAAATATGGTAAAGTAGGGGAATAATCTGGTTTGAGGAGGCCTGAGAAGACCTTTTCATGTTGACCCCCTGTTTCAGGTCTTCCTGATGACAGCAGCGTTCCAAGTCAGAGGACCGCTATGCCAATTTCTTATAATCCCTGCTGCCCTTTATAGTACTCTACTGAAAATAGAAGATCATCGACCCAGATGCTAATGGAGAAACTTCATTTCTTCAGTGCCCAGTGGGGCTTTCTCCACTTGCATCTAATCAAGAAGACAAAACATGCCTACAACATCTTGTTTTGGCTGTGTGCCCACAATGTTGCTTTCATCTCCAGCCCATGAGTGAGCAGACTTGAGTCACCTTTCATTTTACCTGACTTAAAGTAAAAGACATTTCCATATCTTGAGGCTGCTCTTATTCTGACACCATAAAATGCTAGCCTCAAGATATGTAAAATCTGCTAAGCTTCATTGTCCAGGACCTCTGAGGGAAGTCAGCAGACTGCAGTAACCGAGAATTAATATGACAGAACCTAGCATTTGTAGAAGCTGTTTTCATTACAGAAAAGCCTTTCTAAACATTAACCTCTCTTTTTTGTTGCTATTGTGCTTTTGGGGCAGGACTTTTTTGAAATTAAACAATCAATTTATTTTATTTATTTATTTTAATGGATTTATATGCCGCCCATTCCCAAGGGACTCTGGGCGGCTAACAAACATAAAAATACCATACAATTTAAAATATGAAAACATTTTAAAATACAAAATCACAGTTTTTTTATAAAAAGAAGAAAAGAATTCCCATACACACACCATACATACGGGGCCAAACCATCCGATATCATTGGCCTCAGGCCTGACGGAAAAGCCAAGTTTTAACTGCCTTCCTGAAGGCCAGCAGGGTAGAGGTGATACGGACCTCCGGGGGTAGTTGGTTCCAGAGAGCCGGAGCAGCAACGGAGAAGGATCTAGCTCACGGGCCCGCCAGTCGACATTGTTTGGCTGACGGGACCTGGAGCAGCCGGACTATGTGCGATCTAACTGGGCGGACGGAGGAATGTGGTAGAATGCGGTCTTTGAGATATCCTGGTCCTAAGCCATGTAGGGCTTTAAAGGTCAACACCAACACTTTGAATTGCATTCGAAGACCAATGGGAAGCCAGTGCAGCTCGTGGAGGATGGAGGATGAGTGGGTGAACCTAGGAACACCTACTACTACCATGTTATTACATGGGGATCCTTCAATGGGGATTCCCATGTAATATAATATCTTATAGGCTTCTTGAAAAAAAATGCAGTCAGGTTTCTTAAACGTTCTTGTTCAAATTCCCAGATGATGACTAAATCAAAATCAAAGGCCAACCCAGGCTAGTTATTCTGACATCTTGGGTGAAGCCTAACCTTTTGCTAGTGAAATTACTGCTACTAATACAGCTAATAATGTCAAATCCAGCCAGCAAAAGAACATTAAAATTAAAGGAATAGAGAGCTAGTTTGGCCTAGTGGTTAAAACACCAGGGTCGAAAGCATGAATCCATGAGTTGTAATCCCAATTTAGCAATGAAAAGCTAGCTGGGTGATCCTGGGCAAGTAACTCTCTCTCAGCCCAGCCCACCTCACAGGATTGTTGTTGTGGGGAAAATAGGAAAAAGGAGTCTGCAGGGGTGGGTTCCTCCCAGTTTGGACCACCTCGCCTGAACTGTTAGTGACCCGCTGATGATGTAATTTTGGTGTCATGGATCCGGTTCTGTCTGTGCCGGTCCGTGCGTGACGTCATCTTTTTTCTGTATTTTTTGCCGATTTTTTCGTTGTTTTTACGGCTTCTCCTCATCCTCTTCTGTGAAAAAAGCCCTCCTGCCTGCCTGCGGGTGAATACTGACCTTTATTTCTTCATCCGAAGCACAGCTGAGCAGCTCCTCAGCTGTGTTTCGGCCTGAAACCACCTTCTGAGCATGTGCAGAAGTAAAAATCCAGGAAGGGACACGCGCATGAGAAATGTTGTGATGCGCACCAGTAGTGAAGGTAAGTGGAACCCACCCCTGCCCCAGAACACTGCAACCGTTATAAATCTGAGCTAGTTGTCAAGAGTCTGAATTTTGAATATGTGTTATGGAGATGCTGCGATATTCCTAAATGCTCTTTAACTTCGAGCAGTTACTAAACAAATGGCTATATTGAGGATTACCGGTGCCTGTAATCCAGAATATTCCTGCCCCTTCTCTAAAAATATACCAGAAGCCATGAGAAGTGTATGAAAACAAAACAAGTGTCCCCCTTTTATCTCCCAAGGGGATAATCCCACCAGTGTTTCACAACACAAAACAGGATCTAAGATCTCCTAATGACCAACAACCAACTCATTATCAGATCAGCTTAACCAGGACATAGTCCATTACTCTGCAAATCTGATCACATAGGTGAGGTCTGTGAAGACTTACAAGAAAAATAAATTGGATGGCTTTAAGATGCTCCAACATTGTGTTTCTTTGTCTCCTATCTCCTGATTAGCCTTGAAAACTCAGATTCAATCACACCCTTCGCCTCCTGGGCTCCTTTTCTTTCAGCTGCTTGCCCCACACCTCTTCAGATAAAAGATAGCAGATGTAATCAGGAGGAGGATGGGGACAGCTCTCAAGGCCAAGTCATTCCAAGGGGATTAATTTACAACCAAAGCAGAAGATTGTAGGCAATTTTCCTGGGACCCTCCTTAACAAAAGCAGAGCTTCCAAGCCTAAGGAAGATGATTGGATTGTCACATTTTAAAAAGAAAAGGACGTTATCTAGATCAGGGATCTCAAACCTTGGCAACTTTAAGACTTGTGGGCTTTAACAAAGCTGGCTGAGGAATTCTGGGAGTTGAAGTCCACAAGTCTTAAAGTTGCCAAGGTTGGAGACCCCTCTGATCCAGATCTCCACCTAAATGTTGAGGCAACTCTTAAGAGTGACAATTCCTAAGCTCTGTGGACAATATTTTTCACTGTTTACAGAAGGTACATCTATAAATCAGAACTCCAGAAGGAGAAGTTTGCAGCTTATTTGCTGCACAAGTATTTTGTGCCTTCTGAGGTTGCTAGCTGAGAAACCCAGGTTTCTGAAGGAAAATACGTAAGGTTGCTCATAATTTGTCACTCCGTTTCCCAGGCCGCCTCCCTTACACCCCAACTGATGTTGCTTGTCAGATGAAGTTGTGGTCCTCAGCAGGACATCCAATTTGTGTTTTTTTTAAATTTATTATTTGGTAGTTTTCCTCCAGGAGCTCATAACAATCCTTTCCCATTTTCCCAACAATAACTCCATTAGGTAGGAGTTGAGAGAATAACTGGACTAAGTTCCCTGAAGACCTTCTGTGGGTGGAGGGGGCTAGAACCTACCATATGTTTCCTTGCTCATTGTCCAACACCTTCATAACATCATCATACTGGTTCTCACTTTTGAAGCAACCTAAGAATTGAACAGCATGGTGGTAATGGCTGGCCACTTTAGACCTGTGGAGGTGCCAAGCCTTGTTGAAAGATGCCATCACCAGTTTCCCACCATTTGTTCTGCTTCTGTTCTGCATGGGCTTCCCCTTACAGCTTGCCCAATGTTTTCACCTTGAAATATCCCTGCCCTGAAACATGTTTGTCCTCCCGAGGCTAAAATATTTCAATCTTTTTACAGATTAACAGAGTTGGAAGAGGTCATACAGTCATCTAGTCCCAACCCCCTGCCCAAGTAGGAGACCCTACATCTGCCTGTACCTAGGATTGAACTCACAACTTCTTGATTGTGAGACAAGAGCTCTACCTCTAGGCCACAGAATCATTTAGCACCCTTCCCAGGTTCTCCTTACCTGAACCTCTCCTGACCAGCAGTGTCCCAAAGCTGAAGCTTCACCCTGATTCCTGGAGGCAGCTCCATCATCTTGCTGTAGAACTCTACGCCCACGGTGGGACATGGGGTTGGGATGAAGCATCTCTCTGTGTATCGCCGCAGGAGAGACGTTTTTCCCACGGTGGAATCCCCCAGCAGGAGGATCCGAAACTGGTAGTGCCAGTTGCCAATGGGTGGGTGGGCTGGCAGCATTAGTCCCAATTTTGCCTTAGTAGATACTTCCATTGTGGAAATGGGAGCAGGAGAGCAGCTTTGGCATGGAACCTTGAGAAGAACCAGATTGTCTCTCCTCTGCTGATCTCAACAAAGTTGAAAAGAACTCTTACAGGATGAAGATAGAGCAGTCTCCACCCTAGTGGCTCCCTCCCCACTACTATCTCTTCTGGAGCAAGGAAAAGCCAACCCACCTCTTAGGACGAATATGATTCCTCTCGCCCCTCCTCCTTCAGCTCCACCTACCACATTCCCTTCTAGCTTGGCTTCTCCCAACAACAAACAAAAAAGGTGATCTGATTTCTGTTTTGGAGGAATAGTTAGGCAGAGGCATGGATTGCCCCTGACATTGTGTGTTTTTAGATTTTTATTCCCCCTCCTTCGATGTCCCGTTTTAATCAAAGTCACCTTCGTGAATTGGGTGCAGGCAATCATTGAATATGTAAATACACAAATCTATTATTTCGAGTACCTGTGCATAAAGAACTGTGTCTGGAGGGCTTCTCCAGAATATCATATCCAAGCTCTCTGAATGGCTGCAGTTGTGGAACAACGTAGAATTCTTATTCTCCAAGATTGGAGGTCTTCAAACTTGGCAACTTTAAGACTTGTGGACTTCAACTCCCAGAATTCTGGGAGTTAGTTCACAAGTCTTAAAGTTGCCAAGTTTGGGGACCCCTGTGACCAAGATCAACCTGGCTTTTCAAAAATCAGATTTAGATCGCGGTGGATTCCACTTCTGTAGAAATGAAGTTCACCCAAGAGGATGCAGATGTCCCAT
>JANHGD010001860.1:115654-132201 GCA_027560375.1 Imantodes cenchoa
GAAATGCAGTCTGCAAGTTGAACAACCCTTGGAGCCCCTCCAAAAATTGCTATCAAATGGGGCTTCTGGCAAGAAAAGGAACATGCATGCTATAATCAAATGTAGTATTTGATTTAACTATGCTCATATTGTCACCTTAGGCAGCTTCCTTTTGGCAGTAGATACAATTTGTATCGAATAAAAATCTTATTTTATTCTTTCTTATAAGTCTGTGGATGGACGTCAGATAAGAGTTGACCAGGCTGGAAAATCCTCCCGTGGCTCTTCTGGAGGCAGAGGGCGTGGACGTGGATTTTCTAGAGGTGAAGCTTTCCTACAATATACTTTCCCTTTTATGATAAACCTCCACTGCATTGACATCATAAGATTTAACAGATACTTTTATCTTTGCAATAGGAGGTGGTGGATATGGAGGTGGCCGTTATGACAACAGAAGTGGTGGATATGGTGGATCCAGAGACTATTATGGCAGCAGGTAAGCCTTTTTAGAGGCAAATGGTGACCTTACAGATTGGGTATGGAAAACAGATCTGCAAAACCGAAACTTACATACATATTGGTTCAATAAATAAAACAAAGTAGGAATGTTCTGGGCCAGATGCAGATTGATTGATGATTATTCCAGGCAGAAGTAGTGAACAGTGAAAAAATTAGGAAAAGCCAAGGATATCAGCAGTCGATGAGGAGGAGGGGGGGACATTGGGAATTGGGTGTGGGCAGGCCAGCAGGTTATTGCATGCTGGAAACCTGTTTCATCTGAGAGTATTCCTGTACATTAAAGAATGGGCACATGAGCCAGTCCTTTGATAACCGGGGGGGGGGGGGTTGTTTCAGTAGAAAAATGCCATGCTAGGAGCTGCTCAAGGGAGAGAGGGAGCATTGCACACCAGTCCCCCTACTAGCCCTGTAAAATGTTTCAAGATCCCACTAGACATTTTCTATTTCATTCCTAGCAATGGCAATTTTTTAAAATGAGCTATGATTTTGGAAATTATACAGCAAAGCACATGTTAGAAACAGCTGCTTGCTATGTCCAGCAATTCTACTCTGTCCTATTGTCACTCATGATAACTAGCTTTGCTTCAGATTAATTTTAGCTCAAAGCATCCTCAGATGGATTGCTGTTCTTTTACCATCGTAAGGATTTTGGGGCTAATTTTACTCTAAATTTAATGTGAGAACTGTTGGTGCTATGTGCTCTGCTGCTGTTAATAACATACTGTATCTTATATAAATGAAAATAATATACCATTTTAAATCATTTGGAATAGATAGGTACAAAATTATAATTGAATGGCTATGCTGGATTTGTCCTGTACTATAGCTGGGTTGAATAGAATGGGGGGATACTCAAAATTCTTCTTTTTGCCCTAAATAGATGTAAACATTTAGTAGGTGTTGGCAAGGTTATGTTAATATATTAAATAATCAATCCTAGCAAGACCAAGTCACTGCAGATGTTTGGATTGCTGGATCTGAAAATGCCACATCTTTTATCTTGGACGGGATAGCACTTCCCCATGGTACATAATTTGAAAGTCGTCTTGGACTTAACTCCTTCATGGGCAGGTTGCAGCTGTGGCCAGGAAGAATTTTGCATAGCTTGCTCTGGTGTGCTAGTTATGCCCTTCAGTCAATCATTCTTGGCCTGGTCATTTCATGGCTTTTTTTACTGCAATGTGTTTATATGTGTGGCTGGCCTTGAAGACCACGCAGAAGTTATAACTGATCCTGAATGCAATCGGGTGGACAATGGTAGGCATGCCTTGGTACATCTCTGCTTCAATCAAGCATATCTCTTAGTGGGATGGCAAATAACCCCTGGAAAAAATGCAGCTGTGGTTCTGGACAGGTATTAATTGTCTGCCTGTCTCTTCCAGATCACATTCACTCTTTACATCAGCTCCTCCACTTAGTACTACAACAAATTGAAGAAAAAAAATCTGACATAATTAATAGGTGCATCAAAGTAGTTGGCCTACCTCATAATAATTGATATTGGATGATAATGATAAAATATATCTAAAATCACGCAACTCATTTGCGCATAGAGGATAAATGCACGTAATGAGTTTTGCTCTTGATATTAGTATTTGCACAATTTAACTAATCCAGCACTGGACTAAATCAGTCTTGTGCTTTTCTTCCAGAAATCAGGGAGGCTATGGGGACCGTTACTCTGGAAGCTCTTACAGAGACAATTATGATAATTAGGTAAGTATGTTTCTTTAGTATGTTCAAGTGGGCTTAAGAAATCCGTTCTTGTTATGTAGTAGGTAGTAAAACATAGTACTTAGCCTTCTAACTGCCTATAACTTTGCCAGCAGAATACAACCTAAATGAACTGTCTTGCTGAAGAAAAACAGTGGGACAATTCAACATCTTAACGAATTGATTCCTAAAGGAATTATTGAGCAAATCTATAAAAATTCTGACTGCATTCTTTGCGCACAGAAACATCCTCTGGACTATTTTGATAAATAAACCACCACATACCTCTTAGAGCCATGCATTTTTGAAAGGGAAAAAAAAACATGTCCCTTAACAAAGGAAACTTAGCTTTACTCCCCCACCCCCGTTCCTCATGCTCCTTCTCAGGTTAGTTGACAGCACCAATTACCCAAGGCTGTAAACCATTTGGCCTGGGTTGGGAGGAGGGAGACTAGTTTAGTAAAATGTACCGGTTTCTTCAGTGTGCTTTACAATTTGTACCTGCTTCTCGTTCTCAGCTTGCACCGAGCATAAATCCTTCCTGACTCAAGATCGTCCTTCCAATGGCTGTATTTATAAAGATTTTTGGAGCTTCGCTGAATCTTGTTTAGTTCTCTACCTGTATCTTCCCTTTTTTGTAGTCTTATCACAAGCAGCCCAACAGCTTCTACAGGATGGCCTATTAGATCTTTTTGGAGGAATTTTTTTAATTTGCTTTTCCCCCTTTTTTATTTTTTACAGGTGTGTTTAAGCATTTTGAATAATACATTTATTGTTTTTCCCCTTGATTTCTTTCAACAAGCCAAGGTGGGGGGTCTGACCTGTATATCACCTATAACTCCCCAGAGCCTGAGCAAGGTGTGAAGATCCTCCTTGTTTTTATAAATGCATTAATACCTTGTAGTTTTGTAAAAGTACTATGATGTAGTGAGGAAGGGGCATGGTGGAAGGCAGCCCCCCCCTTGATTATTAAGGGAGACTCGTGTTGATCTTCAGAAACAAATTTATACTGTATGATGTACCTAGAACCTGAAGCTTGCAGAACCTGCAAGTTCTTGAAAAACTGTTTGTTTATATTTTTCTTTTAAACTGGAAGACTCACATGTAATTCAATATTGTACTAAAAGTGGTTAAGGTATTCCTGTATTCAGTTCTTTGGCTTCACGAAGCCTATTAAATGCCCTTCTGAAAATGAATTCTGTTCTTGACATTGTAACACTTCAACTCATTGCAGTCAAGTTAAGGCTGCAGTAACTACATGGGTACTTGGATAAACAGAAATCTTGATAGAAAACTCCATCACATAAGTGGGCAAGCTACAAGCATAAAAGTTTTATAAAATAATCTCATATCAATGTTGCAGTAAAAGCTTAAATCAAGCTTTTAGTACTAGAAGGGTTGTTTCTGTGTTACCTTATAGAAGTGTGCAAAATGCTTGGTTTGAAACATTTCAGGTGTAAAATTTTATGTATGGCTTAACAGGTATTTTGAATTTGAAATTTGGACTGCATCCCAGATGCTTGAAATGGTTCATTTCTCACATAGATGTTTAACTATATTTTTTTTTTGCATTGAACCATTTGAAAGTTTTATGGTAAAGTGCTGTTAAAATTTGCATAGAAGACACCATTGTGACCTTTTTTTAGGATTCCCGGCCAAATTATGCATTACTTAGATATAGCAAATAAATACATTTTAAACGTTATCAGAAATGTGAGATTCTATTTAAATATGAAATAATTATCTTCTGGTTCCACTTTCCCAGGCACTATCATTTGTTGCTCTGTTTTTATGCATTAGTTAAAAGTATGTAAGTTTCCATAAAGGATGATTGTCAGTCACTGTTCATCTTGCCCATTGAGTGTCTCAGAAGTTTTAGTTCCTAAAGTATTTTGTGACAATCATAATGCATACATAGTGTGGCTGTATGCATAATCGTAAAGAATGACCAATATTTCTAAAATGAGGTTTCATTTCAGAGGCACTAGAAGAATTTTTCTAAATACACCACTGTTAAATACCCCTGAAATATATGTATATGTGTTTCTTGGTAAAATATTAGAGCAAAGGACTATTAAAGCAGGATTATAGTCCCTTGCAGAAATCTTTCATCGTCCTTCAAATCAATGTAATTATACAATATTAAAAGGAAAAATAATGCAAATTTCCTCAGTATAGTTCATAGCACTGACTATAAGCTGTTCCTGCAGATTCTTAATATTTGAGTGTAAAGTATACATCAATCTATATGGACTCGGGAAAGAGAGCTAGTTTAGTCTACTTTTGTTGTATTTATAAAAATACCATTTTGTGACAAAAGTGGGCTTCTGAACAGGTCTTGCTTTTTGAGTCCAAATCAAAAAAGAACTTGTTGATCCATTGCTGATTTTATGGTATCAATTTATGCCACAAAATGGCACAAGTATATTATAGAAAATGTTAAAATCATGCAAATACTGAAACTGGAAGAAGCAAGTTATGAAACTGCAAGACTTCATACCAATTATAAATATTGAAGTATTTTAATATAATAACCCCCATCCTATGGGCCAACATAACCACATGAATAAAATCGGGTATCTGAAGAGAGAGATAGCATGTGTATGTTGATATATGTCTTAACTCCATTATACCTGGTGAAAGTAGTTGGTGATAACAGATGGTGGGACTTGTTACAAGAATTTTAATATGCCCACCTAGAAAAGAAACTTCCGGATTTCAAATAATTATAGTCTAATTGTGCACGGGTCCATAACATTCTAAGATTGTTATGTTGAGTTGCACATAATGTATTCAATGGAAGTGCTTTACAGATTAATTGACCTATAGTTGAATCTTCCCTTTTCTACATTAAAGCTTGATATCCTATGTGGAGACAACTTCTTACAGGTAGTCCTTGACTTACGATCAGAATTTCCATCACTAAGTAAGGTGGCTGTTAAATGAAATTGCACCTAATTTTACCACCTTTTTGACCAGAGTTGTTAAATTATTGTATAAGTGAATCGTGGTTAAATCTGGCTACTCCACTGACTGCTTGTCAGAAGCCAGCGGGGAAGGTTGCAAATGGCAATCGTGTGACCTTTGGATACGGCAATCATAAATGCTAGTTGCCAAGCACCAGAATTTTCATCATGTGATGGGATGCTGCAATGGTCGTAAGTGTGAGGACTGGTCTCTAGTCACATTTTCAGTGCCATTGTAACTAGTCACTAAGTGAATGGTTGTAAGTCTGGTATCTAGTCCTAAAGCGAAGTTGCTGATCTTTTTGATTTTTGTCTCTTGAACGCATAGAGTTGCTTTGGACTGAGCTGCGCAGCAAATAAATTTGATAATAATGGTCCTGTCCTTAAAGGCACCTGGATGAATATAGCATAATGTTTAATATAAATTATCCCCAAGATAATGAGGATTCACCTGGAAGGCTCCGTTATCAAAATATCACACAATGAATACTGAATTAGAATTGTAACCTGGCTTTATTTGGCAGGTGGAAGGGGCACCTCTGGATCCTGGAAGAGAGTTTACCTCAAGGCTGGAGTTGAAAACAGACTTGCTCTTTGGGTACCATTTGAGCTTCTGTCTTGTGTGTATGTTGATGTGGTCATTCGCAGACTTGAATATTAGATGATCAAGTCAGCTAGTGTAATAAGTTTGGGGGAAAAGTAATTCCATATGTTACTATTTGCCACACAAAGCCCTTAAGCAAGGCAGGCTATGGGTCTTATGTTGATCTAATATAGTTAGTCAAATAACCAAATGGCATCCTGACTAATAAGACAAAGCTCATGAAATTTGGAATATGTTGTTTTTTTTTAAAATGGGGCACTCATTAAAATACTTGCTGAGGCTTTAAAGGGTTTTCCTTCAAAAATCTATTTGTGGAGTTCATCAAAACAAATGTGAGGATGATGATAAAAAGCATTATGTTCCATTTTTCAGCAACAAAATGATAAATGCCACAACTCAAATAATTGATCCCAATTCGTCCTCTTAAGTCCCAACCCATCAGTTATAAATATTACTTGTTGGAATGACCTGTAGAACAAAGTGAGAAAAGCTTCTTTAGTGCTGCTGCTTTTATGCCACGTTTTGTGTGCTGTGGCTTATACGTAGTGAGTGGTTTGTACCTGGCCTCTAGTCGCCAGCACCACTCTAGATATTGTGTCAATTCATGCAAGAAATAGCTTAATACTGCAGGTAGTCCTCAACCATATTTGGGATCAGCTGCTGTTGCTGAGTGATGCAGTTCTTAAGTGTTAAGTGCAAATTTATACCTTTACCACAGTCATTCAGTGAATCTGGTTTTCCCCATTGACTTCTTATCAGAAGCTCCCTGGGAAGGTGATAAATGACAATTGTGACCTCAGAACTCTGCAACTGTATATAATAAATGCCAGATGAGATGTCCAAATGTTAATTATGTGATGATTGTGTGAGGAGCGGTCACAAGTCATTTTTTTTACTGCCTTTGAACAGTCAAACAAGTAGTCCTAGGTTAGGAACTCTCTCTATCTTTATTTTTAAAATCCACAAAAGAAGCAAAAAAGAATAAACATCTGCACCCAAATCCCTTGGGGGTAATACAGTGCCACTTGTAGTCTTCAAAAAACACTTTCAAGACAATCCCCAGCAGCAGCAACAAAAATCCCTGGTTTACATAATGCATTTTTCCTGCAATGTCTGCCAAAAATGTTTTACCCTGATTTTACAGATTTATTTACCAGATGCCATACTGTTTACAACTAAGTGATAATGCCATAAAGCAAAAGAGGAAAGCACTTTTGGCTTTAATGCCAAGAACTGTTTTATTTTTAAAAATATGAGTTTTCCTCTTTTACTTCATAAGTTTTGGATAAATAACAAAAAAAGAAATTCTTAAAAATATTTTCCCCTAATCTTATTCAGGACAATTGTATGATAAAGGGATTTTCTTCAGTGTGGAAGCATGAATGATAAAGATTATATTCCCTCTATATTCCCTTCTGGTTTCTTTATCAACTATCCAACTAAGGTAATGTACATTATTTTCAGTTGTGGGTAGCTGCCTTTTTTTAGGTTAGATGCAAAAGTGTTTTTAACCACAAATGTAAGTTAATTCTGGGTGTTGGTTGTGATTTTTTCCCATCATGTAGAGAATTATTTTATGATGTACATTTATTCAGCTGAAACAGGACAAAATACAATTGTAATTACATGTCAGTAAGTAAGTCAGGAAAAGGAAGTTAGCTTCTGAGGAACAGAGAAAGTCTGCTGAAAGTCTTTTGTAGCTTTGAAATCTACATTGAAAAATGACATTTGAATCTCTACCTAATTGGCTGTAGGAGACCAGCTTGGTGTAATTATGTTTTCCTCTCTTCCAAAGGTAGGTGAAAGCTTCAAGACAAAAGTATTATACTTCCTTTCTTTGTCTTTCAGAATGAGCCAGCAGGTGTCAAGTGCGGGAAATCAGGATTCCGGGCAGTTCAAAAGAATATATAGGCTTATTGCATGCTAAAGCTCTTTACAAGAGCTCTGAACTAACAGTCAAAGCGAGTTGGCAGTAGATAACAGTCAACGGAATTCAAAGTGGGCTGGACTTAAATCTGTTGTGGGCATGAAGGGACTCGAGACTGATGACATGTTTGATCCCTCATGTTCAGCCTGGTCATCTACAGTGGAAGATCCCAAGAGGAGCTACTGTTACAAAAATCTTTTAAGGATTATATCCTCATAGTGTCCAAATTACAAGGAAGAAGACCAAGAGCTGCATTCCATTGTCCAGAGTACATGAAATAGAATAATGGTCCTAAATCACAGAATACAGATTACAACTGAATGTTGTAATCAATGTTGTTGGGTGCTGATGGGTGGAGTAGGAGGGGGACAGGAACAATTTAACAAAGGAATGCAAGTAGTAATGATTCCTCTTTACTGGCTCCTGGCAAGCAGCAATCAGACTCCTTTCTGGCATGCTTTAATGTATTCTCACCCTGCCTGAAAGGTTGAATTTAAAAGCCTAAATAGTCCCTTTCAGAGTGTTGATTCTATGAATTAGTTTTAAGGAAAGGTACTTTTCAGGACAAAGACTGGCATATTATTAATGTATAGTAATAGTTGAGTTCAGTGGTGCTCAGGCAAGGAAATACATAGATTTATATCAAAATTGGGTGTGTTTTTTTAATCACCTGCAAGCCGTGGCAAAACAAGAGTGAGCATTTTATTTATTTATTTTGTTATATTTGTAGACCGCCCAATTCCCGAAGGATTCTGGGTGGCTTCCAACAAATATTAAGGTGGCTTCATTTTAAACTACTGAGGGGAAACAGGTGTGTGTGTGTGTGGATTTTTTTACTGCCCTCAAAATACATTTTGAGCATTCGGACCAGATCGTAAAAGTGTTGCAAGGATGTTTTAAAATAAATTTTTCTAGAAGTCATTCAGTGTCTTTCATTTTGAATCATTTCCTTTCTATTCAGACAATAATGTGGTATTTCAACTTCATGTCAGGCCTGGAAGCCACCTTTTATCTTTTTGTATTCAGGCCTGCCACATTTTCAACTGGGAAAATGGGAGGGGGGATTATATGGAGTAGGTGATATGTAGTAGTCTAAATAACATTCTTTCCAGAAAGTCAAGGCTGCTGTGCCCTCTTCAGTTTTGGAAAGTCAAGTCTGCTGTGCCCATCTTTTGGATGGTGCTTGATTGGACTGTATGATGGACATGTGGGTGCTGGGCAGGGACTTGAACTTTCTTTTGGGTGGAGAAAATCCGGAAGCTTTCAGATTTGGGTTTTCCCAGATGTGCCAATATGCCATCTCTAATAAAATGGAGCTTTGAGGAAATCTATAAGCCTCAGAGTCTTATTGAATTGGGAGTGTTACTTGGAACCTTGACAGATTGTTTATGAACCAGATGCTAAGTTCCTGTAACTAAGACCATGGGGGACGTAGAGAGAATGAAAAACTAAGAAATAGGTCTAGCAGAAAGCTTCTAGAACAAGAGTAGTGAACAGCTGACACTCAAGACATTCTTTAAAATATTACCCAGCATCCCTCATCAGTAGCTCTATATGATAGCTCTTTTTGTCCTTTGCTTTGATTTCTGTACCTTTGTCTTTATTCTTTTATTTTTTTATTTTTCCTCTTTTTCCTTTCTAAATATTAGTTCTTGTTAGTTTTTGTTCTGTATTAAAAATTATATGTGTATATATATATATGTATGTATGTATGTATGTATGTATGTATGTATGTATGTATATATGTATATGTGTGAATGTCCTTGACACGTTCATCCCCGGGGGATTTGTCCTGTATTCTTTCATCTGAAATAATGTTGAGAAAGTTTAGACTCTTTTTCACATATTTATGCTACTATGACATATTTATGCTACTATGAAAAGCATTTGATAGATGTAAATAAACAAGGACATTCTCCCTCCCCGAGGGAAACAAACAAACCTGAGAAAAGGTTGTTCATCCCAATTCATTGCACCAATCAGATAAAAGGCCAAGAGGGAATGGGAACGGTAAGGAAAACAAGGGTTCTTCAGTCAGATTCAGTCCTTCCCTCTGCTCCCATCTCTATTGCTCTAATAGCGCAATGGCAAACATTTCTGCTTCAAAGCTCTGCATGGATATTTCCATGTAGGTCACTAGGAACCAAGCTTGATTAGAAAACAACTTTACGTTTCCCAGAAGTTAGCACAAATACTACTTTAGCCTTAATTGATTACAGTGAAAGTCTAAGATTCAGAAACAAATCCTATCTCACTCTTTTGACTGGAATTTGAGACTGCACCATAATCCAATGATTAATAGCAAAGCATCTAATAGCAACGCTAAAACCTTGCTACAGTCTTTGGGAAAGTATATATGAGGTAGATTTGTATGACATGCTAAACCAAAACAAAACAAGTCATATTTGGGTTTAGTATTTGAGAATAAAACCATTCATAGCTGAGTTCTGGAGAGAAGGGAAACAATTAGCTGTTACACAGTAGAAGCATCCTAGCTTTAAAATATTTTCCAAGTAAAAATACGCAGCTCTGCCTTCATCATTCTAACACAGCTATTATGGCTCACCAATCCTGCAAAAGACAGTTTTAAAGATTTTCCTCACACATCTAGGATTTTCCAGAAGGATCAGCTTTTATTCTGAAGAAATTGGGCAAGTAGTAAATCTAGGTTGTCAAGTAGATGTTTGTAAAGAAAACAGTCTATCAAAGTTGCCATATATAGGTTTGCTGAGTGAACTGATGGCTATCTATATTCCCATCTATTGCAACAAGTAACCTAGTCCACTATATCAAGTAAATCTAATGCAGTAAATGTTAGGAAGATGACCAATAAAATATGCAATTTTTTTGTGGTATGTCAATAAGGACATGTGATGTTGTGGGAAATAAATTGGTCCTCTCCTTGAGAGCATTTAGATGGGCAGTATACCCCAGTAGAGTCCAAAAATAGTATGAATTTTTGCTTTTATCAATAAATGAGAAAATACCTATAGTGAAACATGCCTGTAGAGGTGATCTGGGAAAATGCTGAAGTATCATGTCAAATGTTCAGAAGGACACAGCTGCTTTAAGACTCTGAAGATAGACATTGAACTACTGACACTGGCCTTTGAATGTTTTGTACAAACCTAATATGAACATGTTCTTATCTTCCTGCCTTATCTCTCTACCTATCCAATTATTTTGAGGAAGGGAGAAATGCTTCCTATGGTTTCTTAAGTTCCCTGGCTTTGTTTCTTCAGTCATAGTATACCAAGGAATGGCATCATGTTTGTTGACTGTCAAAGGCTATATTCCATTGGGAATAATCTACCTCAACCAGATGTTAAGAATGGTTGAAACAAGATTCTGTGGGTAACATAGAATCAAATGTTAGTGAGAACATCTACTCTATCTGTGAAGCCCTTTCTAATCTTCTTTTTTAGCCTCTTTCTGACCCTTTCTCATTATTGTCTTACAAAAGCCTTGAACTCATTTCCAGCAAGTTAGTGAAATTAGACAGATGACCATATCACAAGTAGCTTCAAGATGCTGGTTGGCTATACCCGTACTGTATGTTAAATGCATAGCGCAGCTAGGAAATGTATATTTTTAATATAGAGAAAGAAGAGAGAAGTTGATATGGATCAGGAAGAATGAGAGGGCTAAAATCATCAATTTGTAGGTTCTATGTATATAATTCTTGACTACTTTTATTACATACTACAAATTTCATTTTTTTAAATCTTGGCTCACATTGACCTACTATGATATGTATTATGGAGATAATGGAGAAATATTATTATCTCTCAAACAGCAATCGTGTGTGTGCTCAATTACAGAGGATGAGGCAGTATCGAGGGTATTGTTCATTGCCCTACCCATAGTATCTGGCATTCATAAATTGGATTATCATAAATTTTAGCATACAAATCATAGAATTTTAGCATACATGCCAAATTTTAGCATATTAATCATGCCAATAACATAATCAGGGAAGACCTGTAAACAGCTTTCATCAAAGCCCATATTTTGGTTTATATTATTGGCTCTTTGGCATTGGCTATATGGCCAATTCTAAATGAACACAGACTTAAAAAGAAAAGTTTTATAAATATTAGCAAAGATAATGTGATCAATACAAACAAGCATAAAATACATAGGTTTTCCGAAGCAACATTGTGAACTGATATATTTGTTCATTGCATTAACAAACTGCATAGTTTGAAGATGGTAGAAAATATTTTGAGGCATAAAATATTAAAAGATTTTGTTTTAATCTTGGGTATGCTTTTTGAAGTTAGCAGTGTTATGCCCTCAATTAACTGCTGAAGAGTAAAACTGTTTTTGTCTCTAAGGTGTAATTGTATTAGTTTATATTAATTTGGACAATCCCGGCAGCCAAACGCTATCATATTCATATTTAATGTCAAAATTAAAAATGTCCAATCAGAAGCACACCGACACATACACAGAAAGCATGAGAGATACAGACTAATTGGTGTAAAAACGCAATCACAAAATGTACATGATAAATTTTGCCTGTCTAGCTTTAATGAATCAATATGGTTTGTTTGTTACCAATCAAGCAGAGGTTTTGCAAGCACAATCATCTTTGTTTTACATTATTTGTTTGTTTTACATTAAAATGTATGGATATAAATTGGTACAACAATTACATGAAAGGCAAGATTATAACTTCTTTTACAGGTTTTATTGATTTTAAACAAGCTACAATCTGAAATTATTAGAACTAAGAAATCAAGAGCATTCCATCGCTCTCATCAATATTTCAATGATTCAATAGCCAATGCACATATTTATACAGAGAAACGTTGTTTTTAAAATTTGGAAAAGGAAAGGAAGAGGAAAAGTACTGAATAACATACATGAAAATTCAGAAAATGTCAAATATGATAAGAGAAATACTCTCAGAGATGAAAGAGATGATATTTAGATGTTCAGTTTTAATTTACAGGGAATAAAGGAATTTATCCCGCTTTCTCCTTCTCACTTCCTTCTTCCCTATACCTTCCTTTAGTTTCTTCCTGGCCAAATGAGGGAATTGGGCAAAAGTATGAAGATCTCACCTAAAGCTGTTCACAATCAAGATTGCAGCTCATCCACCCATAAAATCTTCCTAGTGTTAAACATGAATCTTTGCACAAAACAGATCCAGAAATGGCTCATAATCCATCCTAGGAAGATTTAGCAAAGTGATCTTACTTTGAATGTATTTCAAGATTATTGGTGTGAGAGTATGCATGTCCCTGATAGCAATGTTCTCTAGCGTCTCTCATAGACCATACTAACATTTTCTTAGATATCTTCATGTTTCATGACCAAGTGTTGTAATTTTACTTTGTTTTGGGGGCAAAGGAATGGAGAGAAAGAGAAAGACAGAAGTGTGCAAGGAGTAACAATTATTTTCTTATTTTACTTCTAAAACACTTTCATTTTACTAGAAAACTTTAACACTATACTGCACTAGCCTTTTGTTAGCATGAATGTTTCAGGATTTACACATCCTAAAGAAAAAATAAATGAGATTTATTTATTTTCTTCCAAGACAGTTTTCAAATAAGTTCAGGTTAGGATTTCAACTTCTGCTAAATACCCTAAAAATGAAAAGAATTCTGACATTTTATTAGGAAAAGATCTTACATGAGAAAAGAAGGAAAAATCGAGTAAAAGAGATGAAAAAAACAGAAGTTGTCCTAGCAGAACCTAAAGAGGTCACTTGGACATTACACAATTAAACTAACTCCATAACTATCTAGACAGTAACTTAGTTGATATCACATATGCACCTAAGAATAAAAAGCCAAGAGGCTGTAGAATATTAGAAAAACTAAAACCATTTAATTGAGAATATGGATTCCAAGAACACTGCATACTTCTACTTATGTACATGTAAACAATTTCTTTCTTCTTCCCACTTATTGCTGTATTTTCTACAGTTTGAGTATCTGGTGAATTGTGAAAAGTAAAGGATAAACCCAATGTTACATGAGCAGACTATTTATTATTAAAAGGCTGTCATTCTCTTTTTTCCTAGAAAGCAATAACAATTTAATCCCTAAATCTGATTTCAGATATTCAGTGAAAATTCAGCACAAGAGACATAGGGGCATTTAGGAAAAGAATGGGATGTTACTTTTAATTACTGTACATTAAAAACATATATTCTTTATATGACTCTCCAGTGGTGACTATTTTTCTTCTTTTTCTTCCAGACCATATATGTACATTTCACCATAAAAACTGATCTTCAATGACCAAAAATATTTTGTTTGGATCTTAACCATTCAGATGTACTTAACCTAATATCTGCATATATCAAATCAAGGAACCTACAGTACTTCAATACATTTCTTCCAGTTAAGCCTGTTGGATGCTTTGTTTTTATGTGGGTTCAACTCATTGGCTTCTGTGCAGATATTTAAGAATAAACTTATTTGTCAAAGTGAGAAGATGGGACAGAAAGGGGAAAGAAACTTAAAAGAAAAGAAATGGTTTACTATTGATGGATCTATTTTTTTCACAAATCTATGCATCAGGGAGAGAAATACCACAAACTGTTTTTATGCTTTATACTCTATGCAAATGCAAAATAGGAGGTATCAGATATATATGTTTACTATTTAAGTGATAAATAATATTCTAAAAGAGTAATAAAAAAGAAGAAGCAGAGAAACAGCTAACTAAAACATTCACAATTAAGACCAAATCAAGCAAAAAAAATAATTATTCACTCAATAACAATACATCTGTTTTGATTGGGTGGCTTCAGGCCCAGTGTTGTTCAAATGACCAAATGAAATGGGTCGCAAAGAAACCTATTATCTGCACATGTTGAATTGCGACTCAATGGCTCAGCAAGGCATCAAAGTGAGGCCTGTCCTGCTGAAAAGGAACAGCCTGGATTCAGTTGATTTTAGGAGACATCCACACCATCGAAGGAGCAAATCACAACAAGTCCGATTTAAAGAGGATGGAGCAGATAATCCAACAGTTGTAGAATCAGAGCTGGAGGCAGGAGATATCCAAGATCCATGTGTATTGAATAAAATACAAACCTCCCAAGCCAATAACTTAGTAAATGATTCCCTCTGTTTGCCGCCATCTTGCACAGGATTACAAAATATTGCCATACAGACTTCTCCAAGCCTCAGGAAGCATTTTCCAGTGTTTAAAAAGAAAAGAATTACAACAAGCAAGTCTCTAACAGAAATGCCAAAAGAGTCTGAATATGTTTTTCAAGTCAATGGCAATCTTTCTCAACAGGACATTATCTCGTCTAGTCTCTCTTACTTGACTATCGCTCAGCGTTTAAATGATGGGCCACAAGCAAATACTTTATTCCGAAAGGTACCTAAAGCACAAAGCAATGGCCCTGTCCATTTGGGTTCTGATCAACTTGCAATATTAGAAACATCCAATGTTTCTACTCAGGTCCCTGAATATGCACACCTGAGTTCTGTACTAGACAATTTTTCCATTTATCCGGACACACAAGTGGACTTAAGGAGCTCCACTGATCCTTCTCCCACTAAGAGGGAATCTGAGGAAATCTGTTCTATGCTAGTGGAGTCTGAAAATCTGACTTGTGTAAGTCAGAACTGTAATGATGCTCAAATGGGTCAGAATTTGTGTGAAGAGAAATGCTACCCTGAGCTGCCATCTAAGAATGACATTACCGCTAAGGAAAACTTTCTCCCATTGTCTCAGTTTCACCACAATCCTTTACCCTGCTCTCTCCCAGAGCCTCAGCAGTCGGTACAACTACAAGTAGACACTGGCCCTAAGATACAGATAAATGACAACCAAACAACATTATTTACTATCAACAGCATGTCACCTCTTATTCCCTCTTGTCAATCTGTAACAGAAAACATTTCCATTAATACCGAAGTGCCACAGTACAACAACTGCTTAGAAGGCTTTCACATAAATGCCTATCTTTCAGGGGCTGAAACAAAATCGGAAAAGAGTGAGATTAAAGAAATTAATCAAATTCATTTGGCACACAGTGAACTCTGTGCCCTACAAGGCAGACTTCAGTCTGTGGAGGAATCTTTGCTGTCAAACCAGGAGAAGATTAAAGTCCTCTTGAATGTAATTCAAGACATGGAAAAGGCCAGAGCCCTCAATGAAGGGTATGTTTTGTTGTTATATTTACAATTACTTTATTGAAACTAACTATAGAGGACATTATTTGCTTTACATTTGACTCTCAATGTATATTCTTAGGAAAACAGCTGGTTAGCAAAACCACATTTTTTATGCTATTTCTACGCTGCTTTTTGTCCATTGTAAATTTAGTCAATAATCTTTTCAGCTGCCTTTTCAGCATGAATTTTATGAAATGTTTTTGGTAAGATTTATCAATGTTAAAGTAAAGCTGATAAAGTAAAGCTCAGTCTCCTGGGCTCTTTCGTTCTCATTCATATAGTGTTAAAATATACATGGGACTAGCATAAACCTGATTTGTTGGCAAAAACATATTAAAAACCCTGAAATTGCCCATGTGCCCCCCACTGGTGTTTTTTTTTTTTAATGTTTCCTCAGCTACTAAATCCTGTAAAAGGAGAAGAGTATGCTCAAGATCATCCTGTAAATTTAATAGCAGTAAGGTAAATGTAAAAGTCCCCCTCACACATACGTGCTAGTCATTTCCAATTCTAGGGAACGGTGGTCATCTCCTTTTCTAAGCCAAAGAGCCAGTGCTGTCTGATGACAATTCCATGGTCATGTGGCCGGCATGACTAAACACCGAAACCTCACGGAACGCTGTTACCTTCCTACTAAGGTGGACCCTATTTTTCTACTTGCATTTTTACATGCTTTTGAACTACTA